>VXAD01003956.1:444914-484958 GCA_013399195.1 Dicrurus megarhynchus | reverse complement strand
GGCCGCCCGCCCGCCCCTTGCCCGGCCCGGCCGCACCCCCGCTCTGCGATCCGCCGGGCGCAGCGCTGCGCTGCCGGCCGTGCCCTGCCCTGCCCTGCCCTGCCCTGGAGCTTCCCCGCGGGACTGCATCCCCCGGCCCTCCCGCTGCTGCCGGGGGACCAGGTGCCGCCTCCTGCAGCACCCGCGCCTGGGGTGGGCAAGAGGAGGCAGGAGGGTAGTTTGCTCTGACCTACGGCTCTCCTCTGAGCAGTGTGGAGAAGAGCTGACTTGCAGCTCAAATACCGGACACAGCGTTAGGTTAACTCGGTGTCCGAGTTAAAGTAATAGTAATAATAGTAATAGTAGGAGTAGTAATAATAATAATAATAATATACTAATAAATCCACAGTATAAGCGCGCAGGTGCTGCGTGGGCGGTGTGAAATGTGCGCGAGGTACGAGAGCAGTTGAAGAGCCCGGCGGCAGCGAGGAAAGACACAGTGTGCTGTGTCCGGAGGGGCAGCGGGGAGGGATGGGGGGACTCCCGGAGCGCATGAGAGGCGACAGTAGCAGAGAGCAGAGACACGCGGCAGCTGTCGGTACGTGCAGCCTGAACGAAGTTACTTACGGCGGCTGTAGTCCGGGCAGTCCGGGGCAAAGAGCTGACTGGAAAACCCGATTCCACTTTCTGATTTGGTTGTTGTTTTTTTGGTTGGTTTTTTTTTAAATTTTGTTTCGGGTTTTAATGTTTTTTTAAGTAAAATCAAGCTAAACGCAAAAAATGTTCTGAATTTCAGGGAACCCCTGCCTATTCTTTGATTTACATAGCAAAGAACATCAATTGGTATAGACAGTCAAAGGGACTGTGAAGCTCCAGGGCACCTCAGCCTCTCAGGCTGTCAGCTTTGATGTAAGTCTGACAACGGGCTTCTCTTAAGTTTGGGACCTCCCACCATTTCCGTGCACCGAGGTTGGGCCACACTTATTACTAATGAGACAGAAAAAAAAAAAAAAACCACAAAAAAACCAAACCTAAAAAGGCGCCCTGATCATATTCAAGATGCTTCAATGAAATGCTTCGGGAAATACAAGCATTACCCAACACAGTTATTTCCTTGGGAATATTCCAAACAGATGAAGACAAAGTGATAACTCACTTGTATGTCTATGAACACTGCCCTACTCACTTTGGCTCTAGCGATTTCCGCTTTGTTTACGAGTAAGCATAGCCTGTGTGGTGTGTTTATAGCATATGGAGACATCTAGCGCCTAAATAAAAGACTGCAAACCAGCTTCATTAGTCTGAAATCTTGGAGATCACAGTTGGATCCATTGCTTGCAACAATTCACCCCAGGACCGCAGGGTGCAGAGCGGTTTTACTGCAAACCATCGCACCACTGAATAGCAGCTGCCATGGGCAGGGACTGCGGTGGAATAAGCAGCTGCACTAGCTCAGGAGGGGACTGTGACTGCAGCTCTGCTGCACAGCTTGAGCTTCAGGCCTGAGATTTACAGCAATAATTGACTCAAGACAGAGATTTTCCTGTATAGACACGAAAGGGGTTGAGACAGTTCCTAACTTGCCCTTGTCACTAAACCACAAGAGGAAAGCCCTTAGGTGTACGAATAGGACAGTTTCCTCTTGGCTTTGATAATGTCTCTCTGTTTCTATTCTTTCTTTGCTAGCCCAGGAGCATGATCATTCTAACACATGTAATTGTAAATCTTCGCCTCTTTTCAACACACATATGCAAACTGAATACTTAGATTTGCCAATTACTTTGGCTGAAATTAAATTGAATGGTAAGCACTGCTTATCTCCTGGAGAGACATTATTATTATATTTCTGTCCAGGAACAGAAAGTACTCGCTTTTTTATATCCTTGTGTAAAGAAAGAAGAAATACAGACTGCTGACCAGCATGCTCAGCCAGAAGCCTGAAAACAAGCTGGTTTCAGTGATACCTGTGTAGATGTTTTTGTCAGTACTACTATATAGGGGCATAAAGTAAACATAAAACATTTCTAGATACTTAAATAGTCTAAAACTAAATATATTGCACTATGTATGTGTGTGTATAGGAGTGCACATGTGTGTATATTTCAGACAACTGACATAATACATTCTTTACAGTCTCAGGCAAGTCCCAAACACCTTTGAGCTGCAAAAGCACTAGATCATAGGACCATAGAAAAATTAAGGCTGGAAAAAACCTTTAAGATCATTAAGTCCAACTGTCAAACCAGCACCACCACCATGTTCACCATTAAACCATGTCTGCAAGTGCCATATCCACGGTTTTTAGAACACATCGGGGGATGGCGACTCCACCACTTCCTTGGGCAAACTGTTTCAATGCTTTAAAACCCTTTCTGTGGAAAAAAAAAAAATCCAAACATTTAATCTAAACTTCCCCTGGTGCAACTTGAGGCCCTTTCCTCTCATTCTGCCACTTGTTACGCAGATAAAAGACCGACACCCACCTCACTATGACCTCCTTTCAGGTAGTTGTAGATCTCTTACAGAATGGAATTATCACCAAACAACTATAATGTCTTTAAGTGATGGATACATTTGAATAAACCAAACCCTAAACCCTGTAAGTATGCAAAATATCAGACTTTGAAATTACCTGAGAATTTGAAATCTCTCTATCAAACCCAAATGGTGCACTAAAGCATTAGTGCATCTGCATTCAATATAATTTGTTTCTTTGTGCTGCTTTGGGTTTCAGCAGACAAAAGGTAGGTAAAGTGTATAAACCAAAGTTTAAAAATGACAGAAGATGGACTTGAAAGAGATGATTGATGCCATCACTATGGTCTAATGATTTAAAAATAAGTGAGAATGAAGCAGCTTTTGTCCTTCTGAATAAAAGGAGGTACTAGGAGAGAGGAGGGAGCAAGTTAGGAAGCAACAGGAGGGAGTAAGTATTGGCAGTTACCAGTTAAAATTGTGTCCTATTCTTTCAATTCCCATGCAGATCCTTAGAAAATATTGCTGTTGGTCTACTGAGATAAGAGAGCAAATGTACATATTTCTTTCCTTACTTAAGCCTTTCTGGCATATCTCCCAGATATTCTGTGGTAATACCTTTTCCATATAGTAGCCATGTTTTAAATTATCATAAAAAACACACAGATTTTTAATTAACACTCTGGGAGTTTAGCATGTGTGGCAAAATAAAAGTTAAATTATTGAAATAATACAATGGCTGCCTAGGCTGGGGGAAGGTTTGCTCTCAGTAAAAGCCTGATCTTACTTTGACATGCGCTGCTTCAACCAAAGGTAACAGCAGTTAACAAAATCTAACAACAGTTTAAGGGAGAAGACAAGAATGTAAAATGCATATTGGGGGAATGTAGCGGTAATTTTTAACCAAATTTAGTTGGGAGCAGTTTCAGTGCACCATCTTCCCCTGCTCGCTGAAGAGCCAATGCCTTTTTCTTTCTGTATGTCAAGACAACCCATATGCAACTCATTAATTTTTTGCAGGTTTACAAAAAAGTGTGACCTATTTCTGAGTTCTGCTAACTCCTACCTGTCATGCTTCTCCCTTACTTTGTCTGTTGCCAAAAATTTTACAGTGGAGAACCTTGCCAGAATTTCAAGATTCTGGGTCATATAAAGATGAGAAACTGTTGAAACCTAACAACAAAAACTGATATATTTTTAATGGCTTTTAGATTTCCTCCTCTGTAATCAAATGTTGATAGTGAATCAGCAAAATAATTTAAAAACTTCTGTTAACAAAGGGAGTATAGGCTGCACTGAAGGGTGAAAGGAGAATTAATAAATTGGGTTTTAAAAGAATGGTTGAAAATAGGTATAAAGAACAAATAAGAATGGGAGGGGGAAGCAGATATACATAAATGGAACACATGAAGGGAAGCACAAAATTGAGACAAAAGGAAAAAAGAAAAAAAACCCCAACAAAATCACAAAGCAGATATGAGTCCAAGAAAGCTGTATTTTGCCTTTTACACTTCTAAAGTGAAGTTGGATGAAAAACAAAATGCAGCAAAGCCATATTGCATTCATTTAAATATCATCTGAATAAAAGTCACATTTCCCTACCAAATCAATTCATCAATTAAGGAACACATGTACCACTTTGTCATTGCGTTTAGATTTTAGTTTAATGTTATTAAAACCATGTGATTGTAATTGTCTTCTGTATTTTAAAAGTTTTTCCTTGGGAAAGCTTCTCACGGCACGTCTCCACCTTCCAAGTCACTTCAATATATATTTTAAAGTGAATTGGGTTGACATTTAAGTTAATTTCACAAGCTAAGTGCAACAGTAAATTTGCCTTGCATTTAAGGTAAATATTGATGGAAACTCATTGGTAAATGAGTGACCAGAAACACAACCACAAGGACTATTGGTCCTAGCTGCTTGTTTGGTCAAGAACCGTAAGCAATATGTAAGCAAATACGCTGTTAGGCTATTCAGATACACAAGAGTTGAATTTGGAGTGCTGTGCTCGTGAGACAAGAGCCACAGTCTACAGACCTTTTAACATCTGTCAGAAATTTTTGATTATGAGACATTTCACAATCCATAAGGCAGACTAAAAATTGTTAAATGCATAATTTCATACAAAATGCCTCATAGACTTTGGTTGAGACTATTTGAAATACCTACGATCATTTGCATTTCATCTCATGGGCCTGGTGTAATTGCTTTTAAATTATGCACATAATATTTCTATGTGATAAATTTAAGTCCTGAATTTTTTGTTTTGTTTTTATCTTAACAGAGAATGATTTTGGTTAAAACTGTGAATTTTACGAGAAGAAGAGCAGAGCTTAAAGCACAGATTTCTGATCTGCATTCACATACTCATAAGCCAGAAACATAACAAGATTGTGTTATTTTAATTTTTGTGAAAGACAAAGAGTCTGACTTCCACTATAGAGAAATGCATTTTAAGTGGTCTGCTCTTACAGTTATTTGTTATGTATCTGATTGAAGAGAAAATATAAATGTTTTCTATATTTATAAAGGTGAAATGCTCAGGAATATTACATATTTTAAAATAATTTAAACATTTGGAAAATAACAAAGCTGTAATACTTCCAAATTAGTGCCAAAAACAGATATGGAAAGTTCTAAAAGCCTGTATTTGCTGGTACCTCATTTTGTCCCAGAAGAAACATATGTAGGTAGGAATACACTTTGTGTATTTGAAAATATAAAAGGTAAACTGCAACATTAGGACACTAAGATAACATTGCTTTTCATGGCATTAAAACCAAGTTTTAAACAGAACTCTCCATCAAACACAAGAAGACATCTTTCTTGCACGTGATGATTTGTTAATGCAAGTCTTCTTGCAAAGCTTTGGGCTTCCCAATTCACATTTAGATTGTAGTCCTCAAAATTTCATTCTTTTATAAAAACTTCTGTAAAATTCAGCAGGAATACATTTGACAAATGTTTAAGTGATATTGTAGAATAAGGCAGCTATGCTTACTTTGTTTTGCAACAAAGCAATAACATGCATATGTAAAATCGGGGGAGGTGTTTCCAGTAAATTTTCAGTTTTCTGCCAACACATTGTGTCACCAAATGACTGACAGAACCTTTTTCCTTTTTGGAAGGACAAATACAAAGGTGAATCACAGTTACAGGAAAAGTTATCTGTTGGATTCCGTGCATAGGATATCATCCTGACCTTTTGTATTTTTTACAAAAAAGCCCCAGGAACTGAAGTGTCTCATATGAATGACAACCAAATGTGAAAACAAGAAGTATTTTTTTGCCCAACAGAAATTAATACTTTGATTCTCTGAGATGCATTTGCAGTCCTGCAGAACATGGACCTCAAGCACTTGGTTCAGGTTGAGATACTCAATAATCCTAAAAATCATGCTACATTTTTTTGAAGTAATTTCTTTAAACAAGAGCTTGAGGTGAAAGCACCATGATCATTACTGGTTTTGCAGATCTGTTTCTTTACAAAAAACATACATTAACATTAAAATAAGATTCTCTATACTAAAGCAGAGGTTCATCTAGCAAAGTACACTCTTTCCAACAACTGACGACAAGAAATTACAAGAATTTATTAAAAAAAAGTTAAGTAAACATACATCAAAACTTGATAGACTACTTCACCTTTTTCAAGTGATTTGCAGCTCTGTGTCACCATTGATATGCTTCTTTTTACCAGCTTCTATTAAAGAATCTTTTGCTTTCTGAACTGTGTAAGTTCCTAACATTCATGATGTCCTGTGACAAGGAGCCCCGTAGCAGAACTGCTTCTTGTAATGAGAAATATCTCTTTCTCTTGCTCAAAGGTTCCACTTAACTCATTTCATATGATACCCCATAGTTCTGATGTTGAAAGATAGTCCTTAGTCACCTTTTCCGTGACACTCCATCATGTTCTCTCATGCTCATCTCTTTTGAGATAATAATAAATGTATTAACAGAACATATTTCTTTGTCCCTTTCATGGAAACTATTTCATTTCTCAGAATATTTATTTTCCTTTTGCCACTTTTGCTGCCCATTTATTTAAAGAAGACAGAAAGAGAATTCCAGTATGCTCCAGAATATGGGTACATTCGATTAAAAAAAGTGCTTTCTTTTCATTCTCCTTTCTCCCTAAATCCTATCTAAAGTCTTTTTGCTTCGTTGGTCACCACTGAGTATTCAGCTGATGTTTCCTTAGTAGTATTTCTGAACAGTAACTGTTCAGTCTGTAATTGTGTACACAATTTTTACTTTGGATTTCCCAACAACCTGTAAGTACCATATGCTATCACAATCACATCAGTAAGCTTTTAAGAAGAAGCTGCATTTCAGATTGTTAGTGTTTTGGTCTGAACAGCAAGTTCCTGTTCTATATCAATTGCAAAATAGGAGCCACACAAAAATGATAACCTTTGGCATTAGCTAGCCCTTTGAAAAAAAAGAGGCCATCAGTTCCCTATTGTCTCCTTAAATACTGTCATTTGATTTTAGGCAAGCAATGAGGGGAAAAAAGACAGGAAAAAATACCTAATAAAATATATAACGTTCTGAAGGCAAGACAGCATTCTCTGTGCAAGCTTGCCATTCTTTGTACACATAAAGCTACTCAGTCAGGGAAGTTCTTTTCTGCTGACCCTTTAATTTTCCTTCAAGTTCTCTTGCTACCAATCTTACGTTTCTCTCTTGCTTTTTGGTTCCACTCCCTTAGTCTATTTCCTATTTTTTTTGCAGTAGAAGCATATTTACTAAGCCAGGCAGATGTACATGTTGGACTGACACCAACATTTTATAGTGAAGTCCTACCGCTGCAAAATTCCATGCAGCAAGCTGCATGGAAAAGAGAACACAGGAAAAAAGAAAGAAGATGACTATAGCTAGAAACATACTTATTGTTTGTACATAATGCATCCAAAACTCAGACAGCAAAGATAACTTAGACAATGCTTTCTTAGCTGAAACTTCAAGCTGAGCATGGTGAAGGTATAACAACTGTCGAAGCAATTTTCTCCATTCTGAATTAGGCAGAGCACAGACTTAATAGAGATTAAAAACTCAACTGAAGCCAACTCCTGGGAAAAAACAATGCTACAGCAGGGGGGGTCTACAAGAAAAACCTCACAACCAAGCCTCTAGAGAATCAGAGGTGATGACTGCACAGAAAAGGTCTTGCTGGCTTTATGTACGACAGAGCCTGTCTAAAAAACTTACTTGGACAATATTTTCCATAAAGCCTGGTGTTTCCCAGCATATATTTGTGGTTTTTACGAGCATAAGGAATCACCAATGGTGCTGAGCTAATACAACGATTAGATCTTTTCATGGGTTCAGACTAAAATTCATGAGGCCAAAGCAATGCAGCAGCTTTCATCAGCCCCTGCTGCAGGGGTGAGATTCATGCAGGCTTTGGACTAAACCTCCACCTGCACATGGACCAGATTCATGCTGGACAGACTGGTCAGAACAAAAAGCTGTATAAGATAGGGAAAATTTGTGTCCTCTCCTTGAAGCACTCAGCAATTGAACATAAACTCTGAGACACTCACATTCTGGCTAATCAAAAAGACAAAGAGTGGGATCCAGTCATCTCCCAAAGCTATGGATGCTTGAAGTCAAATCTCTTGCTACGCAGAAAGGACTATTACGTGGTTATAGATTCATATTTTCCTTCATTTGTTATGTAATTAACACTTTTGACATTACTGTTTTAAGTCATACACCTTTCAGGAGATAAAAATCAAATTACCTACGTAAATTATTGCACTGGGGAGGAGTGAGGATATGTGAGACCTACAGATGGAGGGGCAGGAGGTGCTCCAGGTGCTGGGGCAGAGATTCCCCTGCAGCCCGTGGTGCAGCCCATGGTGAGGCAGCTGTGCCCCTGCAGCCCTTGGAGGTCTGTGGTGGAGCAGAGATCCACTCACAGCTCATGAAGGAGCCCCACACCAGAGCAGGGGGATGCCTGAAGGAGGCTGTGATCCCGTGAGAATCCTGCGCTGGAACACACTTCTGTCAGTTGAGGAGGGGAGTGATAGAGTGGCTGGGTGGACACCTGACATCCAGCTGAGGTCAACCTACCACAATTACATATTAGCCTAGTCTTTGTGGAGTGTCATTTTAACAAAAAGACTTTAAAAAAGGCTTCTGCCTGTTTCTTTTGCATTTTTGATAACAGCTTACCTCTGGTCAACTTCATAAGTCTCTCACATGTAACCAGTGAAAGAAGACACTTTTTTGGAATCAGGGAAATGTGACAATCATAAATTTTCTGAAAGCCAGAGTGTACAGAAAGAACATTCACTTTGAAAACTTATTCCCCAGTGCAAAATATTGACTTCATGCACAGTTAATGAATTAAAATCAGACACAAATGGACACAAATATCTTTGCATGCTATTATTTTGGACCTCTTCTCATAGAATATTGTTGAATTTGAAGAAGTACTACCTGATCCACCTATCTTGTGTAGAAAATACTCAGGAATATGTTGCTATATACAAATCTAAAGGATTATTCAGTAGTAATGACTCTTCTTTTTTTTAAATGCACGGCTTTATTTGGTCCTCAGAGTTTAAGCTTTGGTTTACTCTTCATCTCTCATCCCCCCAAAAAGGAAGGCTATTTTATTTGATGTATTTACAATTCAGTGTCTAAATTTCTTGCGAGATACAATACAAATACATTCAAACAATCTTAATATCTGCCTTGGAAGGCCCGCAGCTCTACAGTTAGGTTTCAAAATATGCATATCTATAACAGACATTACTGACTGGTACAACAAAAGACATGAGATGTGAATGGCTCCCATATGTCTCATGGGTGCTAATCTTGAAACTGAGTAACCACATTTTAAAGGGAAATATTAGTAAACACTTTATTACTAAGCAGAAAAAAACCTGTTAGTGTGACTGATAACTCCTCACCACTATTGGTTAGCGCCATATTCCAATTGAAACCTGGAGTGGAACACATACTTACTTGCTAACTGGAATTGCTTGCCAGGGGAATGGAGTTTCTTCCTTCTTTAAAGGAATTTCATTTCTTTAAAGAAGGTATGGTATACAGGCTGTCCTTTTCACTAGCCGTATTTTCAAGTGTTCCCTCAATGAGGAAGGCAGACAGCTACAACCTTTCTCTTTCTTATTTTGTGAATAAAATGCTGACTTTTTCATATGCAGTTGACAGCACCCAAAACTTCACAGGAGGCTTGTTCCTTTCCTTGGACTAGTCTTGAGCTAGAGCTCAAGTTAGAGAAGGATGTAAGATCTGAATAGAACTGTCAGGTAAATGCCCCTTTCTTGGATGTGAACATGGCCATGGAATAAGATAACACTGAAAAAGATGATTCCTAGACTTTCTACAGGAACTAGAATGAACAGAACTTTTAGCACAAAGTTCTCTATGGCTTGAAGGCTCTTCTGAACATTTAGGATAACACTAGCAATGAAAAAGCTGCATCTTACTATGGACTGCGTAAATCTAAAGCAGGAGACTGCTACATTTGACGTCTGGCTGACACAAACATTTAATCCTTCTTTTTAATCTCCTCTGAAATACAAATGGGTTGAACTCAGAGAAGTTGTGGATAGAGGCCAAAGCTGTGATCTCCCATGTTATATACAGCAAGGTACTCCTTGGTTACAACCTCAGGCACCTGTCCTTGACAGCCACAAGACCCAGCTTGCAGAATCTCATAATTGGTCCTGCAAGTAGCAGCACCATAAATCAATGTGGAAACTCAAGCTCATTTGGTGTTGTCAGCTCTCATGACTCTTTCATTAGCTTGAAGTTTAATAACACTTGCCTTACAGTCTCTAGACTCTCTTATTCTCTTTAGAATGCTATGGTTACATCGCAATCTAAGGTTTCTTTTAGAAATGAAGTATTTTAGCTTCTGTTTTGAAGCTGGAGTTTGGCAATATAACTTTTGTGTCCATTGATGGTCCAAAATACAGGAGGTAAATTAAAAGGACCAGGCTTGGATTAGTTTGTATTGTGGGAGAGGGATAAACTCAAGACTTTTTGTGGTTCAACATATGTTTTCAATATATTGGATTGATATAGTAAAGAGTTTACTGGCCCTTCCTTGTTGAAAAGACTCATAAACATCCTCTGTAAAACAGATCTCATACAAAACTTTATAGAATGCATTCTATTTACAACTAAATCTAAAAAACAGCTCTGTAGACCTCTTTTTCTTTTTTATCTGATTGATAATGATCTAGGTCACAATGCAGTACGTAGGTCTTCCTATGACTCTGCCAGTATTGTCTCACCAACAGTACAGTCATTAAATACTACTTAAAGGACAGCAGAGACCCAACAGGATACAAACCCTTTTATCTTTGAGTCAACTTCAACCAGCACTCCAGCAGACTGAAAGAATGATGGATTTGTGTTTATAAAGTGAGTTGAAAACAAAGTACAGAGGAATTGCCTGATGCCACCGTGGGGGAAGCAAACTGAAGACAAGCAATCCTCTCAGTCCAAGTCAATGCAAACCAGTGTCTGTTTTGTAACCATTACTCTCTTTTCTAATATTCCCAGCAGAAAGGTGCTGGGCAGCCCAGGAAGATTAATCACATCTTTTGGGGATCTACCCATTCTGGTCCTGAAGTCATTAACATGGCCTGTCAATAGCACTGAGGGACTGTTACAAGAAACATATAAAGTCAGAAACCTCCCCCCAAACACTTAAATCCAATTACATATTTGAAATATAAGTATAAATTCAAACGAAGGGGTTAACGTAATTTGCCAGGTTTTGTGCTGGCACAAATTCCTACATTTCTAGAGCACTCAAACCCAGAGCCTTTCCACTGAACTGCAGACTGCGTTAGATAATCTGCCAGTAACAAAGATTTATTAGGCTAGCATGTTAAATGTACTAATGCTGGTAATTCAGGTATACGTCAGCAGAGGGCATAAAGAATGTCAGAAAGCTTTCAAACGTAAACTAGTCTGAAAATACCTTTAAATAATCCAGTGTTTTACCATAGTTTTGTTTCATCATTAATATTTGCCTCTTGTTACTGCTTCAAATTGCTGCTTCTAGACATAAGAAAATGAATCATACCAACTTTAAGTAAAAATGTTGTTAAACAGATACAAAGAAATATTCTTTAAATAGAAGTCCATGCTTATATTCTTACAGCTCTTACCTTCCCAAAACCTTTGTTATATGAATTTCCACAGGAAAGCACACAGGAAAATGGCAAAACAAAGGCAGGTGTTTGTGGACTTACCCTTCTCAAGAAAGCCCAGTATAATTTATTAATGAAGTTTTGAATGTCACACTACTTTCAAATGTGTTACACTAAACACATTTGAAAACCAGGAGTCAGCTTATGTAAATAAAGTTATGCCTGAAGCAGTGGGTCTAATCTTATCTGTGCAACTGAAAGCATGATTGCAGGTCTAATTCAAGGGATGTGCACATTTGCTGATCCTCAGTTTGCTGATCCTACTTTGAGAAGAAACTTAGGACAATATAAAAGACTAAATAAAATTCTCAGTGTCTTTATCAAATAGTTGTAGGTCTACTTTGGCTGTAAATGGATTAGAAACTTCTAAAGTCATGACCACTGCTTTCAGTAAGTTGTGGGTTTTTTTGGTTTTTTTTTGAAAACAGACATTTTTTTCCCCGTAGCTGGTAAATATAAGACAACAGAACCTAGAAAATTCAAGTGTGGTCAGGCTGAATGATCATTTTTATCAATGATTTTGACTGTCCTAACCTGCTGTTTCAGAATCTGTTTCTGTGCAGTACTGTAAAATACGTACGAAGAGCAGAGGCAGCTCTGCATCTTGTGATAAGGAGGCCACCTCCTTATCCTCCTCACCAAGGCCGTCAGAAATGTAAACAATAGCTGTGGAGAGAGCTCATCACAAAGCTTTAGACTTTGCATTAGGGTCTAATCCAGTGCTCTCCAAAGTATGTGTGTGGCAGGGAAAAGTACACCCCAGGATGTGTGCCAGACAATCCACTGGAGTGAAGGTTTAGCAAAAAAAAAAAAAAAAAAATTCAAAATAGTGTTTTCATTCAAAATTCAAAATCTTTATCTCACATTGATTTAATTTCTTTTTTTTTAATGCTTTATAATGTACATAATACATTAATAGAATAGTACATGTATACAATTTATAAACAAATATATACGCTTCTATTATGGGTGCAAGCTCAAAGAGGTCTTACTGATAAAGGTGCATGATCAAAAACATTGGGAGATCACTGGTCTAGCCCTAGTACAGTAACAGTATCGGTGAATAAAAGAAGAGGATATGCCATTGTTAGACATAGATTCTTTTATCACAATTAACTGATTTCCCAAGGACATATGATAAAACAAAGGTATTGGAAAAAAATAAGTAATGCAGGGCGTTTCCCCCCCTTTCCACTTCCTTTCATTTTTCCATTTTCCTTCTTCCTCTCTATTTTTCATTATATTTGGCACTTGTCCATTTACTAATTTCTCCACTCCCATTTGGATTAGTTACATTTTTCTTTCAAAAAATGTTTTAATTTGTAAAGACAAAAGCTTGAAGCTCCTATTGTATTTTTCTTTTCAATTTTCCTTTTCCTCATTTTGCCTAGTTCTGTCCAAATCTCTTGCTTCTCCCAGCATCTCCTCTTTTTCTGTCTCAGTCTGCTGGTTTTGCCCTCCACTACCTAACCACAAACTCCTTTCATCTGATCTGCAGATCCATCTTTGGGCCTTCAGCAGGCTGAACATTTACCTTAACCTTTTTTCTTTTTCTCCAGTAGAACTTCCTGTTTTCCACATCCTCTCTTTCCTGTTATTTTCTTTTCCCACAACAAGATAGAAGAGAAATCCTTAGGAGCAGAGACATGCTTTTGTAGTGCTCTGCTTCCTCTGGCCTTCCGGCTACTTGGCAACCTTCCCTTATGAAAGCAGGAATAGCTTGCTTAATTTAGTTGTGTCTTTGTTACTGCACTTTTCCAAAAAAATATTAACCTAGTTAATTATTAACCTATTAACACAATGGCCTAAGAAATTATCAGTCACAGTGAAGCATAATCCAAAATAAGTAATGTAGATACCTATGACACGTAATGTTTTTTTCTTCCTAGGAAAATTCCTAGAGTTAAAAGAAAGGACCACTACAGGAATTATCAATGTATATGCACATTTTTTTGTCAAAAATATCACATCAAAGTATTATAGTATATATCAGAAAACTTTACTAACTTTACTAAAGATGACCATTTACATTAGTTCTCAAAGTGTTTGCTGGTACCGAGTTTCACTGCTTTAACTATGCTAAAAAAAGGCTAAGTGCTTTGGAGACATGGTTTCTTCTAATAATATGTTTTTTTAAATATTCTATTACAGGAACAGTATCAGCACCTACATCCTATAAATACCATGTCCTTTTCTACACTAATGGTCTCAAAAGTCAGTAAAAGTATCTATAGAAATACTGGCCCATAAAATATAACAATGGCTAAATTATATATTTATACACCATATTTTTCTGTAGATAATAGACACGGTGTTTCTTTTTATCAGATTATTTGAAGTGTGAGAACATATTTTCAGTACTGCAGTTTCTTAGTGCACCCTAAGTGTGCACTACATCTCAAACGGGACACAGCATAGGACAACTAAATGATTAAGGAGAGGGAGTACTTCTTCTACCAGAAAAATAATTAAATCTATGAGGGAATAGTTGAGCAAGATGATGGCAGAACTGTTCTCTAAATCCTGCAAACACAAAAGGGAGGACATTCATTTAGGAGTGAAAATTTAAGGAGATGGATTTAAAAACAGAGAAAAGAAAGTACTTCTCTTAGACTGATGAAATTGTTCTATTTGTAGCCATGGAACAACAGTATCAAGTTCATGAAGGCAATAAACACAATCATACACGAAATATTTTAAAGGGCATAGGTTTAGATGTAGTCTTTAACATTTCTAATTCTCTAGTTTAGGATGTCAGTGAAGCATGAGAAGATCTGACAACAGAGAGCGCCCAGTCTACAAGCTCTTCCTTAATCACACTTCTGGCTAGCAATGATGCAGAGAGAGCACTGGGACAGATGGACAACTTACTGGACACATTACAGCACTTTTTAAGAGAATTCACTGTAAGAAAAGCATTCACTGTGCATTAGTTGCTAATCTGTTTGCATGTTCTAAGCCATGTGAAAATGTCATACAATTAAAGAAAAGCATAAATAATCATGCATATTGTGGGTCACAGGATTATTGCAGAAAAACTGACATATAAGATATTCATGTTTACTTAAATAGAAACTTTATTGCACACCCCTATCCCTGCTCTACATGCAGTCTACAAACTGCAGAAAGCTGCAACAATGTAAAACATAGATGTGGAAACAGATGTCTCCATGTTTCTTGTAAGTTCAATGCAGTGGATCAGCTCCCAGCACCATAACCAAATTGGTTCTTTAATTAGACCTTTGTAACAGGAAAAACTCCTATGAACCATAAAAGGGAAGCATAGAAAAGCACTGCAGCCAGCTGAATCATTCACTGATAATAGGAATCCAATTTTTGTCTACCATAAATGATCACATGATTGACTACAATGAAACTATACAATTATTCAATAGTTGTATGTCTAACAGAGCCATGGTACATGAAAATGAGTATATTTCAAAACATTAATTAAGTACTTAAACAAACACACTTCAGTGATTCCTGGGTGCTTATAAAATCCAATTGTTCACTGAAGTCATATAGTACTAACTACAATTCAGAACAAGTGATAAAGTTTAAATAAAAGGACAAGAAAAATTACCATTAAACACACACATTCTTATGGCCACGTCCTCACATGCCACAAACAGAGACAATTTGACCCAGAACAGCAGATGAACACTGACAAAGCAATAATCAGAATTGAGTAATGATGCTTTGTTCTCACATGAATCCTATTGTTCATATATGATTGTTTGTTAAAACAGCTACTCCCCATAGAATTCATCGAATTGTTAAAGCTGGAAAAGACCCTTATGGTCATCAGGTCCAACCACTAACACAGCACTGCTAGGCCTACCACTAACCCATGTCCCAAAATGCTGTGTCTACTTGTCTTTTAAATACACCCAGGAAGGTGACTTGACCACTTCCCTGAGCAGCCTGTTCCAATCCCTGTTCCAAGCCTGACAGTTTCTTTGGTGATGATATTTTTGCTTATATCCAATCCAAACCCACTCTGGTGCAATGTGAGATCATTTTCTCTTTTCCTATCACTTGCTACTTGGAAGGAGAGACCGAACAATGTAAAAAAACCTGTTGATGCAAACTTCCGCGGAAAGCAAGCCTAAATGTCACAGATCAGACACACATGGGAAAACAAAATGTGATCTTGTAATGCATGAACAATGCCTTGCATAAAATCCATTTCCTTACATTAGAAAGTGAAAATATGGCAGGACAATAATGCGTTGTACCAGCAGTCTGAAATGACCACAGATTAAATTTAATGTTTAGCTTATCTGCATTATTCTGGATATTCCTCCAGGACTGGATATTCAGATTTGCCAGTCCTTGTGGTTTTATCATGCCATGTGATATCTCATGACTCTGAAGAGCTCTAGTTACTGACAAGTGTATCTCAACTTTTCATTGAAACAGAACCCTCAAGATTTTGTGACTAGAGAGAAACACATAAAATACAGCCTCCATATCATCCTAACTTCTAGCATCAGTCAAACTGTCATCGGTAACCCAAAATGTTCTTGTAGTCTATATCTATTTGTGCCCCAAATTCTTCCTGTCTCTTTCAGACCCTGCAGCCGGGCAGCTGGGGCGAGGGCTGCTCTGGCGGGCGCTTTTAAAGTCGGGTTTCACAGGCAGCTCATCCCCTCTGGCCGCGTGGATTTTGGCTTGTTGGCTTCCTGGTCTTTGCTCAGGCAGAGCCTTTTCCTTTTGGTGTTTGGCTTTTTTCTCTCGTCTTGGAGAGTCTGCAGTTGGCAGTTTTGAGCTGCCATGGAGGCAGATTCCACAGATGTCGCCTGTCACTGCCGCACCGAGCGGGGGTGGCCCCGCTCCAGCAAGCTGGTCCGGGCTCATCGGTCCCCGCTCCAGGAGAGAAGACTGCCTTGACTGCTCCTGCCGAGAGAAAGGGAGAGTCCCTCCGCAAGTTTCCAGCCCTTGATCCGCAGAACACCAGCGGGAGCTCCACCTGGAGATAAGCAGAGCGCAGGGGGACGGTGGGGGAAGACTGACACCACCTTTCCCTTTGTCCTTCGAACCACGCACTCGGCTGTGGAGCGTCATCCTGGTGGGGGGGGTGTCCCTGGCATTTAGGGACGCTCTGTTCTGTGGAGTCTGCGAGGTTTAGCAGTTTTGTATCTGGTTGTTATTTGCTGTTATTTCTTGACTGTTGTTGTCCCCATTGTTAGTAAACTTACCTTTTCACTTACATCTCCTTGTATTCATTCCTTATTGGTGGAAAGGGACTGGTTGAACCTATAAAGGAATGCAGCTCATTCCAGAGTGTTCTCCTTCAAGCTGTCTTAAACCAAGACAGAAATTCTTCTTGTTTAGGAATCATAAGTAACAGAATGACAGGTTATCTCTTACACACCTGCTATGACGGGCAAACGGAGACAGTGCTGGGCTCTACAAATACAGCAGAACAGGAACTCATACATTTTTGTCTACCTTCCTGTTCTGGCTCCAAGCACACGGTTTGTGTCCCACCACTTCGGAGGCCACAAAATCTCTGACAGGAAGAAACTTTTATTAAAGCTTGGTGCTAACTATAAATGATACTACAACACAAAAAGAATTCTGATGCAACACAAACAGAATTCTGATAAGTAAGGAATGCAATACTTTGCCTTTCTCTGTGCAGCACACTGTGATAGACTTGGCCAAATACAAAATAAAGAAGTAAACTATACATTTAAGTAGTACCATCTTGAGTAGCAGAAACTTTAATCATCAGCACTTAGAAATCTCTTGTGAACGTGTTTCTAATGAATTAAAATGCTGCCATCAATGTAACAAAACAGCACCATCCTGAGAGGCTGTTTTAAACCAGAGACCAGATAGTTCTGTTCCTGTTCTGAAAAATGTGCAGCATGTACCAAATGGACCTAGCGAATTTATTTTAATAAATATTTGGGGCAAAATCAGATTGCATCATATGTCTCTCCAAATCAGTAACGCTCTTGCAAAGCTGCTAGTGATTTTTATCCACACACTCCTTGCTCTCCTTAGAATGACTTACAGCATTTACATTTAAAGTGTAGACACATGACATATAAAAGCAGATGAGTTGGCCAACCAAGCACCTTTGCAATACTTAAGGTGCTGGAGAAAGACTTGCAGTGCTATTATGTGCATTGAGCTACTGATCAAATGACTTGAAATGCTGTTCTAGCTTAAGACTTACTTGGATCTTCAGTACAGTTCAATTTTAGAATTTTAGTCAATTCACCATTTACTTGGCTCCAGAGGAAAACTTCTGGCAAAAACTTTCATGGCTTTGGAAAATAAAAATGTCCCAGTATGGCAGCCTGATCACATTCACATGGATATACCCAATGCTCTAGGAGACAAGGCACAGTTACCTACTTCAGGTGCACAGAGCTTCTAGCCTAATATGAACGGATATTGACTGTCTGATCGACATCTCTCTCGTGTCTTCTCTGCAGTGCTCATTGAAGGTTAGAAAGTTATTTTGCCCTCTTTAAGCAAAAAAACCTGAAAATTAAACATTAAAATAACAACCATTTGTATGATGCCTCCTTTACAAACCACAAAACCTCTTCTAAGCAACAAGACCATTTTGAGGTTTTCTTATTTTGCAATACACTATTAGATTAAGACACCTTACTAGTGCCTCTGGGAAGAAGTGAATGCTGAGATAATTTTTTACAGTTGGCCCTTCCTCACTGGCAGAGTAATCTGTTTCTAAGACCATTTCTTTTACATTGTCCTCTTTCTTAAAACATTTTCCTCATTTGCCTTGCCATTTTACCAGAAGTTTGCTAGGATTTTATTTCCTTTCACAGAAAGAAGACACCTTAACTGAGAAATAAAAAAAAAAGGGGGGAAGAAGATACAGTGTAGAAACTATTATCATCATACAATAGAATTAAAAAGGGAAACATTGTTTCTTTGCATGGCTATTTTAAAGTTAATATTCTCACAACTCAAATTGGTTATGAAGTTCCATATGTCAACAGTTCTAAGGTTCTATCAGGTGGGCATTTCAATCTGGTGATACTCAAGCTGAATGGGTTTTCACACTAACTTTTAACAATCAGAGTTATCCAAACTGTTTAAGTGATAGGGAGCAAGCCTGACACACAGTTACTAGCTCATGACAAACTTCCCCACAAATGATTTTTCATTTTTGTTTTACAAACACTAATCAGGTGAAGTAGAACCAATTTTATTATCCAATTTTATTGAAACAATGCAAAACAACCCTATCTCATAACATAGTAGCATCTGTGAATGCAACATTTCCATCTTTGACAATGTTTAAGATACCTTTCAACCACTTTTTCTCTTTTCAGGATAGCATGCTTATACTTTGCTTCTAGCTTTTCAACCTTCCTTTTGCAGTACACTGTAGCAATCTCTGATCTCTGATTACACTGTCTGTGGTAAAAAATTTGGTATTAGTCTGCCTCAGCAGCAGTGCATCAAACACTGATGGTTTCAGGACTAAAAGATAAAGGGCGCTTTCCATAGGGGGTGTCTTTGTCACCCTCTGTTGCTTAAAAATAAAGCATCTAAAGTAGGCCCACCGCCACACAGGGTGAATACAGTTTTATAAGTTTAGCAAATTAGCATAATTGACAAAAATCACCAATTAGGAGCACAAGTGGTGATGCAATTCCCCAGTTAAACCCTCGCTGAATCGTGCCCCCCTGCCTTGGATGGGAAGAAATCTTTGTTTATAAAAATGTATCTTCAAGAGCTGTTTTTTGGCCTTGGTTCCCAGAAAGAACCAAGATAGGATTGGGGCCTTGTAATGTGTTTTGTCTTTCTGCCCAAGGAAGAGGTAGGGAAAAGTACTGGGAAAACTAGCCATGGATACAACAATAGGCTACAGAGCTACAAATATATGTGTAAAAAATAAAGAGAATATATAAAACAAAAAAAGGCAAAAATCATTTGGCATCACAGCAGGGTCCCCAACTCCTTTTCTGCAAAGTTTTCAACCAATCAGCCCCCTAATTACACACTATTTTCCTTATTTCTGACTTTCAGATGTTAACAATGCCTAACTGTATAGTGAGAAAAATTAGTATCTGTAGGACCCGGAATATTCCGTATGAGCAGTACCTTGTTGTCCAATGTCACCCAATTAAAGGAGCCCAAAAAGAAACATGCAATATTTTTCCCCAATAAGAAAAGTGGTGAAAAGTAAAGTAAGTTTTATTTATTTTATTTATTTATTAATCAATAAGGGTAGCTAACTGAACATACACTAGAATTCTTTGCTGCCGGAAGTGGACAGTAAAGACAGGGAAGTTTTATGTAGCTGTGACTGTAACAGCAAAACATCTCCTAAACAGACTCCACTTTTAGAAGGTAACTGCATATTTTACACATATGAAGTTGTTTTGAAAGCTGATTTGCCAAGGTTTCCAGAACTGAAAGACAGTTTACTGTCAAATACATCTCTTAAAGAAAAAAAACAAACCAGGAATGACACCACGAGGTTCACAAACTGCTCTTTTCTTTTTCCCTAAAATACAGGCATTGTCTTTTCAATGAATGCTGAATCAACTTCATTGATCAGAAGACAATTGCAGCTATAACATTAAACAACAGCCCATTGTCAATTTCACCAAAACGATGGTATGAGGATAAGACAATCAGCATGTCAAATGTTTTCCTAATCGGTGCAACAGCTCAGAGTTGCTTTGTCACTAACAAGTTTGCTGCCATAATACGACCTGCAATATAGGCTAGGCTATGCCTAAAACCTATTTAAATTCCTTCAAGTATACAACTCATTTGAAAAAATACAGGTGTAAAACATAAATCAGCACAAACTGGCAATAGTCAACCACGCATAAATGGCACAAAAAAGACCAGAATCTCTACTCACCAGTGTAATCCAGCACAGCTGCATATACTGAAGACAAAACACTGTTAGTCAGATCTTTTGTTCTTCTTCAACAAAACACAGAAACAAAAGCAGTAAAACTGCTATGGCACCTTTTCTTTTTCAATTACAGGGTGCCATAATATTCCCTGGCACAATCAGATAGTTCTTGTGATAACAGTTGATCATTTGCCCACAATTTGCAGGCAACCAAACTACAGCCAACCTGTATCACCTAACATTGCACTTCTACACCCTGTATTTGTGAATTCCTGAAGGGGATTCTCAAAACAGGCTTCATTCAACACCAAGAAAGCGCTTAAACATGTAATGGTAATGATTTCCATCAGAGATAGTGGCTGCAAGGTAGTAAGAGTAGGAAATCAAGGTATGTATTAAATACAATGTAATAAAGTGGAGTTACACACCTGTATGCAAAAGTCTTGGATCAGGATGAAAATCCTTAGTCTAATGTTGTTCCTGAATGTACTCTGAATTTCAAAACTCATTGAAGCATAGTTGATCAAAAAACCAAACAAGAACCTAGATGCTTGAGAACAAATTTCTTTCTACTCAATTAACTCACCAAAGTGCACAAGACAAGAAGACCTTTTAATTTCAAAGAAGGAAATAGTTTATAAGTAGCTTTGCAGCAGAAAGCCTGTATGCTGAATGGCAAATTGTAGTAAGGTGAGGCATGGGGGGGGTGGGTGATCAGAACTGTAGCTGCTGATAAAGAAACGTGCTGGCAATTGCTAACAATGGGTTATTGCTTTAGATGTTAGATTTCCTAGAATACATGGGGAGTTGCTAAGTATTTTGATACTCCAAGCAACTGCTGCAATTTCTTTGGAAAAAAAAAAAAAAAAGAACTGCAAGTTTGTGGAATATTGTTTACTGTTAATCAACACATCTTAACCAAAGTTTTCACAATACTCAAAATTACATTTAAGTATACAATAGTCTCAATCACAAAAAACAAGCAGAACAATTAAACTACGTAAGGCCTTAGAAGCACAGTGCGTATTGTTGGAATATTATTTTGTTTACAATCAGGCTACATATAATTAAGTTTATTTTTCATAGTTTTATTCACGCAAAATGCATTCAAGGGAAAGGCAACTTATTTATTTCACAATGAGTTAATAGAAAAATGTCAATATTCTCTTCTTGCCACTCCTCCCACCACACCCAGGCCTGATTAGTAAAATTTCCACACAATACTCAAAGAACAATAAACTTCTACACTAAACATCCAAAATTAAGCCTGATCAGACAACTGCAAAGTTCAAACTGTTTATTACAATGTCGGATAAACTTCAAAGTTCTTCTTAATGACACATTGGCTCTAGACAATCAGTGTCTAAAACTACATGGTTCAAGAAGTCTAAGTTTTAAAAGTCTTACTGGTTTCAAAGAGGTATTCCGTGGCCTCAGTAGCAATCATGTGAATGATACTTGCATTACAATAATAATAACTTGTGGCATTATTTTGGCAAGATTAGGACTCCTGAGAACATGAGTGGGTACATTTTATCATCCTGAAAGCTAAGGGACAACATGAGTACAAAATAACTAAAGTTAAACTAACCAAAAAAGAAACTGAAAATATGGGAAAATGTATCTATTTCACCCCCCCCCCCAAAAGGGCATTGGTCATTTCCAGTGACTGTTTATTCTTATTACACACGTTAATATTTGCTCAAATTTCATGGCTATAACATTTTTACAGAACCACTGCTTAGAAGTCTGTTTTTAATTACACCTGTGCAACAGAGTAAGTCACAGTACACTTTGAGATGTTTAAAAAATATTTATAAACTTGTTTTTGATATGCTAAAGCACTTGGCAACACTTTTACAGCGTTTGGTTTTATATAATTAAATTTTCTTACAGTACTCCTTGTGATTTTTTTTTTTTTTCATCTAAGAAGAAAAAACCTCACACAAAGAAATATGAACTGCCAAGTCTGACTGCATGATCATTTAATTCCAGTTTATAATGCTGGCATTAAAACCTTCATTAATTATGTTGACAAATCATTACCTGTACATTTAATAAAGGCAACCAATATGATTTGAAAACACAACATTCAGGTTTTAAGTTACATATTAATCAAGGTGTGCAGTTCTGCAGTGAAATGAAAAAAATTTGTAAATATACAACGAAAGTTACAAGTTCACCAGTTCCTGCGACACAAACCGTTTTAATCTTTCAAGGTACTGTCCATAGAGTTCCACATCGTTATGGCCCGCTCCTTCTACCCACAGTGGTTCTACAGGTCTCTGGCAACGCTCAAATAATGCTAGGCCATGTGAAAAGTCTATTACTTCATCTTCAGTTCCATGGATTATTAAGACAGGAGATGTTATTTTAGAAATTTTGTCAATGCTGTAAGAAAAATATTATACCCATGAAAACAATGGCATAGTTCTGAAATACATGACAGCAATTTTCTTCATTTAAGATCTACTTAGTTTTTCAGTCATACAGAAACATATTGCAAAAGACTTTGTTCGCCATTATCCAGACTAACAAGTCACTGGCTAGAACTACTTGTTAGAACTAGGGATTTATGTGTTATGTATAGGAAAATGAATTACTTGTTCACAGATATCCACTAAAATGATCGGAGATGCAAAGCGCCTAGAAGGTATACAAAGTTTTGTAAACTTCAAATCAAATGTTCCTCTTTGATGTTATTTACTGATTTTTCTCCAATTGTTTTATTAAACCATTTGCCAGACTACTTGTTTCTCTAGTAGAAAACTTCTGTAATAGAGAAAATGCATGCTAAATAAAGAAAATAATAATCCTACAACTTACTTTGGGAATGCATCAAAGCAGTATGTCTTCTTCGTATCAGGAAAAGCTACTCGCATTCCTGAGGTCAGTGGAGAATGAAGAATTACAGCAGCACTTTCATACCTAGCGGCAAGATCCACAGATGGTACCGTGCCTATACTCTGGCCATATATAATCACATTTTCAGGGCGAATTCCATACCTAGAAAATTACAAATGTTTAAAAAGTGGCATGCAAAATGAAGCAGACAAAACCTAGAGAGCAAGGCAAAAAAAGCATTTCTGAAGATGAAAATTTTCAGAAGGGTATCAACTATGAAACGGGAGCTGGTAGAATAACGAGCAAGTATGTTCTATGACATTCCTGACTAAAACACACAATTATTTACTCTCTACTTGGAGTATTTTTTTTTCCTTATGCCTGAATGATATTGAAATAATGATTTAATTTTTTAAATATGGATTTGTGAATGCAGTGTGACTCGTATGCTAGTTAAAAGTCTTTACTATTAACTCCAGTGGACCTACAACAGAAAACTGGTTAGAGCCTGGTTATCGCCAAATGAAGCATAATCAAGCCTGCAAAAATTTGGTCAGCTTTACTCTTCTGATACCTGGTAAAACCTGCAAGCTGGTAACATTGTTTATAAATTTAGTGAGACTTAAAGTATGCCCATACTGACAGTGATCAGTATAACAATATCGAGCATTCCATGTATTAGCCAAGAAGCTTGTTCTTATCAACCTAATCCACAAGCAAGACAGCCCAAAAGGGAATACAAAATTGAAGTCAAAGCCTCCCTCCTCTAAGATGCAATTAACAGGGGTAAACAAAAGAAATATCTAGTTAACACTTACACAAGTCAGTTTAATATATTTTTCAGCATTAGGGTGAATACAAAGAGCAATTGCTACCCAAGTTATATGGGAAAAGCCTCTAAGGAGAACGGTAATGTGGCCAAGAACAGTGCCTGGAACAGAAGTGAGCTGCTGATCCATTGCCCTGTATTAAACCAGGTACTCTTATGTCTTGGGGTGACTATGATGTGTATTCCCTATCGGAGGTGGGCCCACGCTGACCCAGCTCCGAGGAGGAGAGAGACCACACGTAGAGAAGGACTCTGCAAATCTTCCCAGGTTTCTCTCCATAGCAAGAGGTTTCATTATTTAGCATTATTATCCTTTTCCTGTGTGTTTGTTAAATAAATAGTTTTTATCTCTTTCACTTTCCTCTGAGGAATTTTTTTTTCCCGCACCTGGCGGGGGAGGGGTGGTTGCAACCTGCTTTTTATCAGAGGATATTTCCTCCAAATCTGTCCAAACTGGCACATCTTAGCATAGCTCAGACTGCAACAGAGTATCTATACTTTAGAAAGGAAGTACCTTGAATAGAAAGGGATACTACATTGCATTAAAAACAAAACCAAGAAAACACCGTACACAAAAAATCCAAACCTAACAACTGCCCTCCCCAAAATCCCACAAAACCCAGCAAACAAACCAACTCCTCCCCATCACCTCCAAAAAAAAAAAAAAGCCCAAAACCCCAAAACTAAACCAAAAAACCCAACCCCAAATCACTGTTCTCATACATTATTAAAAACTTTTCAACTTTTTAAGTAAGAGCAGCCTAGCCTTGTGTCACTGTGGAACAGCATGAGGTAGTTAGGTGTGCGCCACTATAACTCTAGCATAGGAAAATCAAGTGAAAATCAAGCATAGGAAAATGCACCTGTTACCTTGTCTACAATAAAGGCATGCATCTTTTCTGTCAACACTATATAACATCCACACTCACAAAAAGGTTATCAAATTAGTATATTTTGCATACCTCCAGTAAAGCCAGGGGAGCAGAAGTAATGAAAAATTCTCCAGTATCTCATAAACATGGGTAAATAACTGAACAGTAACTGTATAGGTAACCAAACACTAAAATCTGTAAAGTCTAAAAGACTCAAAATCAGGAACATTAGGAAAAAAGATGTTTATTGTGTACCAAGACATTCAAATATCAACCAAAAACATAACTCCCCCCAAGTCCACAAGTACTTCTTAATAAGCCAGAAAAAACATCCCCTAAGTTGCATCAGTATATAATAAACAGTTAATAAAAAAATATGTATCTAGGATGATTTCAAGATTGTAATATTCCTTAAATGTTACATATCAGTAGCAGAACTCATTAGGCATGCCAATAACTTGCTAAATTGGGTTAAAGCCCACTGTTGACTTCTAATACTGTCTACTTAATATTCATCTGTTTATTTAAATTGGGTTCTGATAGAGTGAAATGTAAAAGCTTTTAAAGTATTAGCACAGAGACAGTCTCTGACACAGGAATCTTGCTGCATCACAATTACTTAATTACTATCAGAGTTTCCTAGAGAGAGTTTCTAGTCATAATCAGATCATGATCAAATTAAGACTTCTAAAGCACTGAAGTCTTGATCATCAGCCTGGAACTATTAGCAGGCCCTCCACCTCACAACAGTTCTCAAAGAATAAGCAATTTCAAGCATTAACAAGATTTTCTCAAAATTCCAACACACAAAAATACAGTAAATTAAAGCTTTGAAACAAACCCCAAATCTAAGGTCTTCACTATTTCTGCACCTCTTTTGAAACACCTGAGAACAGCTAAGCAACTATCCTTTTACAAATAATCTCCCAATTCACATCACATTTGTCCATTCTGAAAGTACAGTATGGCCTTCCCTCCTTCCCACATAATCTGAACAAAACTTGCATTAATACCTGACACTTTGCATCATTAGTATGGCATGCGGTTTGCACAGCAGATTATGATATAACAGTTTTCAAATAATAAATCTTGACAATTATCACACTTGCATTTCCTTGGATGTTGTGTTTTACAAGACACAGGCCATTGCACAGGAATTTAAAGAACAACTTAAAATGTACATTTTGGAACATGTATTCTTCTCTTTCTCATTATTCTTTCCCCTATTTTTGATCAAATTCTTTCAGCCTTAACATAGATAAATGATGGCTACAAAAAAAAAAAAAGCCAAGAAAAGCATTTATGATATCTAGAGTAATTGTTTCTCCATCACCATCAAGTAGATTGCTTCACAGTGCCTGCCCAAAACGACATGGTTTGCAATCTGTAAACTAAAATAACAAGGTCAATAACCAGAAGTGGTGCTTCAAAGTAGACTTCTGAATATTCTGGCCTAAAGAGAAAAAAAACCCTAAATAATCAACCCCCTGGCTCCCAAATAAACTCCAAGCAGCTTGGAAAACAGAGATCAACACCTGCTGTTTCCAGTCTTCCCACTTCTCTTGAACAGGTGCAGTGGACAGGCACCCACCAAAGCAGCTCTCTCACTCCACTCCACAGCTGCACAGAAAATTTAATGAAGGGCTCACGGGTTGAGATATGGACTGGCAGAGATTCCTCATCAAATACCATCATGGGCAAAACCAGCTAGAAACAGATATTAAGTGAATTTATTACTAACAATATCAGCGCAGGATAATGAGAAGTAAAAACAGACCTTAAAAACACCTTTCCTTCACCTCCTCTCCTTCCCAGCTCTACCACCTACCCCAGCAGTGCAGGGAGACAGGGAAGGGGGGTTATGGTCAGTTTCATCCCATGTTGTTTCTCCTGCTGCTCAGGAAGAGGAGTCCTTCCCCTGCTCACCATGGGGTCCCTCCCACAGGAGACAGTTCTCCACGAACTTCTCTGATGTGAGTCCATCCCACGGGCAACAGTCCCCCTCAAACTGCTGCAACATGGCTCACTCTTCCCCGAGGTGCAGTCCTTCAAGGACAGGCTGCTCCAGTGTGGGCTCCTCTCTCCATGGGTCTCCCATGGTGTCACAGCCTCCCTTCAGGCACCTGGTGTGGGGCTCCTCCCTGGGCTGTGGGTGGATCTCTGCATCCCCAGGGACCTCCAAGGGCTGCAGAGACACAGCTGCCTCACCATGGGCTGCACGGGAATCTTAGCTCCAATGCTTGGAGCATCTCTTCCCCCTCCTCCACTGATCCTGGTGTCTGGAGGCCTGTTCCCATCACATGTTCTCACTTCACTCTTCTCTGGCTGAAATTAGAACTGTGCAATGATTGTTTTTTCCTCTTCTTCTTAAATGTGTTGTCACAGAGGCACTACCATAATTTCTAATTGGCCCAGCCTCGGCCAGCAGCACATCCATCTTTGGAACTGATGCAGACTGGCTCTGCCAGACATGGAGGAAGCCTGTGGCAGCTTCTCACAGAAGGTACCCCTGTAGCCCCCCTGCTACCAAATCTTGGTCATACAAGCCCAATACAACAGGCTTCTGAAATGTTTGGGAAAAAGAAAGAGCCCAACTATCTCTCTGTCGCTATCTCTCAGAAGTATCACTTTAAAATCTAAAACAGAAAAATTACTGAAAAGGTAACTGTTGTTAAGTTCCCTAGTCATAAAATTTGTCTATTCCTTTTGCTAGACTCATAAATGCCTGTTAAACTCCATGAAATTTTGTATCAAATTATCAGTTGACTACATACCTGTCTCCCAAAGGAGTGTCAGATCAAGAGAAAAAGTCGCAGTAACATTGTTCTCTTAATCAGTGCCCTGTAAGTACAGGTCATTCTGAGGAACACGACATTTACAGAGTCATATGCTTCAAGTAGTTCCTCTGGTTACAAGAGGTCAAAGACATGCAAAAACTGCTGCTATCTTTGAAAGCTCATTATGTTGATAATAGAACTAATGTAAACACTGTTGTCCACTCAAGTAATCTTAGATAACTTGTGTCAGCATAGACAGGCCTTCAGTGTGGGGGTAATGGTAATGGAGGGTGTTTTTAAGTTTGGAGATTTTTTTTTAACCCATAATCACCAAAAAGAACCTTAGAACAAAACCTTAAAAGTAGCTATGCACAGATGTACCTTCTCAGAGAAAGCACTGTTCCTCAGGGACATGTTATTCTGGGCAGAATCTGGTACAAAACTTGATAAATATTGTCTGCAGTTTAAAGGCTGACTGCAACATCTTTCTCTTTCCCAAAGCAATTGAGATTTCAATTCCTTTCAACACCCGATTCATCCTTTATGTTCACACACTTAAAGGTTAGCTGCCTGGAAATCAGATGGAATTTAAAGAGCAGTTGTGACATAGAACCTGTGTTCACGTAAGCTTCCTGACGTGCTCACAGAGTATCTGAGCACTCACGAACTTCTGCCTCATCACCACGCTAAAGACACAGGTTGATGTCACCACAAAGCTAAGCTATTGACAAACAGAAATGAATGACTTTCCTATTTGCAGCTTCAGCAATGAGTTCCCCCGCATTAGGCCTTAACAGTTAGTTAAAGCAACTAAATAAATCTTGTCTGGGAGTAGTGGTGCAACTACTTTTGTGCTCCTTTGTGCTGTCTTCAGGGACAGGCAAGAAACAGCATGCCACTGGTGAGCTGAGGAAGGAGCCAGTAGGTTGTTGTAACTGTCCCATCAGACCACTGCCTGGAACCAGGGCCCAAGCTAAAACTAATGAAGCCAGTATCCCTTTCTGTGGCCCTAATAGCAGACCAGCTATAGATGGTATCCTGTAAAAGAAGCAACCCTAAACACTCCTAGCCTGATCTTTTCAGCTTCTGGTAGGAAAAGAACTGCTAAACAGCAATGAAATATTTTTTTTCCTTTGTGACGAATTTCATTTGATTTAGCAGAAACTCTTTCACCATTTCCTTGATATTTCCATCTTTGTTACAAGACCTTTTCTGCACTTTACTAAACACTTATCTTAGTGGTGGTCCCCCTTTTCTCTGACCCTCCATTCTCTCTTTTTCTCTTCATGGAATCATAGAACAGTTTGGGTTGGAATGTGATATAGTCCAGATCCCTGACATACGGAAGTAATATTTCACTGAACCAAGTTGCTCAAAGTGCTGTCTGACCTTTCCTTGAACACTTTAATTGGGTATACATCACTTAGATATTCACCGTATTTTATATTTTCACTGGATATATATCACATTATCATGATGTGAAATACACAAACAGCATGTCTGGCTGTAACAAGGTAGGTAGAGTTTTTTGTTTCTTTGGTGTTTTCTTTGTTTTTAACTCCAGTTACCTTTAAGAAACAAATACCAGCAGAAATTACCATGCTACACTGTCCAGCTTTTAAAAAATACCTGCCATTTTGATCTGGATATATGCAGGGGAGAAAAAGTAATTTGTTTTTTACTTCTGAACTATGGCTCTTAATCTAGAAGACTTGATTTACAATAATGAAATAAAGTATTAATAAACTCAACTTTAGAAGGGTACACTTTCCATAGCCGCTCTTCAGGCTTACACAAATAAAGAGCTGCTAGATACTCTACAGAAGCTACAGTTTCTGAAGCTACACACATTTAGAAAACCAACACAGCACTTGGGGCACATGAAACAAGGGGGAACATCCTGAGGGAATTTTCAGTGCACATTCAGAATCTTTTGTCATTGTGGACATAACACATGAAATTACAGCTGCAAGTTGCAGAACATGAAAGGCATGAACATTATTCACACCTTAACTATCAACATTCCAGGCCATGAATAAAATTCAGGAGCATACAGCTCTTCCTCAACTGATGTGCACATTCTCCTTCTTGTGTATACAATATTTTACAGTGGGAGAAGAAAAAAGGAACTACGTTTTATGAGAGGCAAGCCCATTGCTCACACAGTAATCAACAAACCGTACCTTCTCTGCCTCTCTCATGACAGTTTGGCCTTTTCTAAACTTTAAAATGCTATCAATACACTTATTCTATTGTCAAGATTTCTCTTTCATGATAATTGAGCTACTTTTCCCTAATTTAAATAAAACCTCAATTTCTCTCCAAATGTGCAAAGTTATGGTACCTCACCTGCTAGCTGAACCCCCTCCCCACCACTTCTGAATGAAAAAAAGTTATTTGTGAATTGTCAAATTAACACTTTTGGCCAACATCCAAACAGATTCAGTATTATTCCTATACCTGGCTGTTCAAATCATGGACATTTTGTCCACTGTGACACATCAGCCGATGGTGAGATTTACCCTTCAATTTTTCAGTTACTGTACAGTCCATGATAACCAACAATGAAAGGGCTGTTTGGCTTCTTACAGGTAAATCTGGTCATGAGGCAATTCTGGCAAGTCTTCAGAGGTTTCTGAATGAGCGCCACTTGCCCTGCGTTTGCCTGGGGCTGGTTAAACCTTTCCACCCTTGCTAGGGTGTCATCAAAGGCCTTCAGAGACCAGAACAGCAGAAAATAGGCGTATCCCAAAATGACTCCTGGTATTTCAACACTTGGTAGCTATGACAGTCAGAAAAAGAATGTCCTCACTTGCAGCTTTTATATAGTCCCAGGCACATGAATATGCAATAATGTACAACTTTTCCAAACCTGATGAAGGCAGTGAATCACACCACCTGCTTTCATAGCCATCATCCACACAGGCGGCTACTGCTTCCTATGAAAATACTAAAAGAAGGTAAAGAATAGGGACACAACTCAGCATCTACATCTGCTGTTTACCTGTTCTGATAGGCTACCAAACTAGCTTTCTGTATTTACTTACATGAGCATTAACATTCACAGCAAAATCTCATCACCTTCAATACGAGTTCCAGACTATTTCACTCCAGGTGTCCAGTCTCCACTGAACAGCTGTGCTGATTTACACATGAGTATGTGGATTGTCTTTCCAAGACACAAAACCTAAGATGTTAGCAACTCTTCACCACTAGTGGTTTTGTTGACTGTATAATTAAGTCCGCATCAGCATTTCAATTACCCCAGAAGCACCTTTTAGTGCTGGGTTCTATGATTCCATTTTTCAGAACAGGGAATGCAGGGAGATATGGGTAACTGTGATCAATCTCCAAAGGTAACTTCTCCATTCTTTTCTGCACCACGTCGCAAACTGTGAGGCACAGTTTAAAAGTCTAGGGTCCCTTTCTCATCTCATCAACAAGAATTTCCAAGGAGTTATAGCTATACTCACATTCATCCTGCAAACAATCAATTGAATTAATTTGTTTCTGTGAAATTAATTATAAAAGTTAAAGATGGTGCCAGTACAAAACTGACAGAACAGTTTATGCTATGAAAGTGAATGAAGGTTGTAGTAAATGCTCAAAGGCTCTGATCTGGTCCAGGTATGTATTTCAACACAGCTGAGCACTGTCTCAGGGCTCAAGAGAATACCATGGCTGGGTAACCAAACTGTGAGCCAGTATATCCAGAGTCATGAACTTCTCCCTGACATATCCAGCACTCAGATACAAGGATGAGACCAGGTCTGCCAACTGGAAAGCTGTTCAAAGTGCTACAGGTGTAACTAGTAACATCAACCTCTTTTTCAGCAGCAGACCAAACTCAGTTCACATGTGTGAAATTCACAAGTTGGGTAGACCAATGAAAACTTTATAATATTTATTTTTATAAATAAATATTTATTTATAATTACCTTTATAATTACCTTATTTCTATAGGAGGTGAAGTAATAAAAAAAAAAGGCAGACAAGAAAAGGGACTGAGGTGAGGTCATTCTTGAACATAAGAATATCTTATATATGTAGAGGTTCCCCCCAACAATGTCTGCTCACAAAAGAGCACACTTAGATGGGACATTACAATCATAAAATAGTTTGGGTTGGAAGGGACCTTTAAAGACCTGGTAATTTCACCTTCCCTGTCAAGGGCAGGGATATCTTCCACTAGACCAATTTGCTGAAAGCTCCATTCAACCTGGCCTTGAACGCTTCCAGGGATGGGGAAGTTGCCCACAATTTCTCTGGGCAACCTGTTCTTCTCTTGGCAATTTCTCTGGGCAGCACTGCTCCAGTGCCTCATCACTGTCACAGAATAGAATTTCTTTCTTATATCTAATCTCAATCTACCCTCTTTCAGTTTAAAGCCATTAGCCCGTGTCCTATCAACTATGAACAATCTTATTTGTTTAGAGAAAGCACACTTCATTGCTTAAGAATCGAGGTGAGAATTCAAACTGCAATCACATTTCCTTGTAGGTTTTCTATTCAGACATTCATTATGAGGAAGAAGAGACAATAGTTACAAATTTGTTTACAAAACAGCCTGTGAACTGACAAAGTATTACATTTCACCATTTAGTCCTCATCCATTTTCTGTTACATTTAAATAATTCAGACTGTCTTCCACATTGTTCACAAACCACATCATGCTTTTGGTCAATGTTACAGGGTATTTCACTGAGTAGCTAATTTCCAGATCACCTACCAGCTGCAAACCATAGTTAACAGTGTACCTGTTGCAGCTCTTGGCTTATGGAACAGTCATATCTCAACTTTCCACTGTAATAAAAATAAACACCAAAAAACTAAGCTACAACATAGTATACATGTTTTTGAATAGATGAAGTTGAAAACCTGTCCCCTGTGGTTGAATAAGGTTTATGATAACAAGCTTTTCCCCTATTTAATACATGGATAAAATATGTTTCTTTGAAAAGAAGTATCATATTGTTGTTATAATGTAAAAGGAATGCAAGGCTATGTGTATTCAAAACACTGTAAAATGATAATCTGCTTATTAATACTACATTGATGAAATTCTAAACCCACTGTGACAACTACCAGGATCCAGGATTTAGAGTGCACATGCCCTTACACTAAGTCATGTCCCTGATACCATAATTATTAAACAGGATGCTCAAGTTGCAACGACCAAGCCATAACAACATGCTTCAGGTTTTTACAACTTTTTGATGTAAAATACACAGTGTGTTGGGATTTTTCTGTTGAGCAGTTATTCTTATGATTGCACACTATTTTTAAATTTTTTTTTTTGTAGTTTGGGTATTTGTAACATAAGAGTATTGATCTAAATGGAACAAATTACAGTGAAAAATGCTCTCAAATTAGAGAAGCTGCCCTTATTTAGTGCAGGATTCTCTAGGATTTCACATGTATCAGTGAATGCATTCACAGTCTTTCATCTTGCTATTTTATCTCCCACAAAACCAGAGGCTTAGAACACCGAAATTGCTGAAATAACATCCTTCCATTCACATTTTTTTCTTGTCCATTTTTATTCTCCTTGAGTTAACAACACTGCTCAAAATTCCTCTGTTTTTGTTCCCACCATGACATATTTACACAGATCCATTACAACCTCTCCCACACATTATATTTTGTGAAGATAGCTTTCTATATGAAGCAAAAAGATGTTTCTCTCTTTGGAAATGCTGTAGCTGCTAGTCGGAATTCTGAAACAAAGGTGATCTCAACACCATACAGAAATAGAGTCTCACCAAATTCTCTTTTACCAGCTTTTGCTCTGCCCCTCCCTACAAAAAAAGTAGGTGATGGAAACTATCTGAAGAAACAACCTTCATTTTCTCATATCCACATCATAGCAATGGGTCAGTTACTAGAGTATCAATTGTTATAAATTTTTCCCACCTTTTGAATTTTTGCAGCTGAGAAGATTCCAAACTATGACAATAAGGATGATCCTCTAATTATTCAAGATTAAATCACAGCTTATTAAATTTAATTCAATTTCAACTTTTCCAGTATATAAGTACTATACACTGATCCTGCTTAATACTGACAATGCCTTCTGCACAAGGCACCACCAGTCAGCTTGGATATGAATCCACTAATTCTAAAACACAGCACTGCTGTTTCAACTACTGATGCACATGAAGTAAAACCATTTGACAAGCATGTTGTAAAAGAATAATGGCAACTAATGTCTTACCTTGTTCTAAGAGCCACCCAAGCAGCATCAATGTCAGCATACAGGTTCTTCTCTGTTGGCTTTCCAGAACTTGCACCATACCCAGAATAATCGTATGAGAATATGTTGCAATTAATCCGTGAACCCAGTCCTATATAAAAGCTGCTCATCTGACCCAGGTCAACAGCATTTCCATGTGAGAAGAGCAAAGTGTACTTGGCATTAGGGGAGCAGCGCACAAACATACAGGCAATCCTGTTGCCCTTACTTGTTCTAGTCATGAAGCACTCAATGGCATCTTTTTCTCTAGAAGAGTATTGCCAGTCTGCTCGCTCTGAGAGATGTAAAGTCCAGTGACTACCACTCTCATCACACATTAGTGTGTATGTGGGATCAGGAGGTAAGAATGCCAGCTTGGAGGCAATTTTCCCTGGGCATGGTGGACAACAGAACAGGCAACACAGTTCACTAAAGGAAAGATTATTCATCTTCTAGTCTGAAACAGGAAGAGAGAATGGTATCAGTTTCCTGGTACAATCTGACATTAAAAAAATCCCAACTTAATAAAAAATGTAAACATAACATCTCAGGAAAATAATGCATAATTTTTGAACGTTTAACAAAATAAAGACTTAAATACATATATGTATATTTTCATATAATATCTAGTTTGCTATTATTAGTTACTTCACAATGAGTATATTATTAAAGAGGAGTGATAACTCTAACGTCCTGACCGATATCAAAAGTAAAATGTGATTACCCAGGGAAAGAACAAGCATGAGTTTTGGGATTTCTTTGGAGGAAAGTAACTTCCTCATCCTAAGACATTAAGAAAAGTGTTCTTCCCATTGACAAATACATATGTTATAAAGAACAATTAAAATATGTTGCAGAGTTGCAGTGTCCTAAGGCTATGCAGATTTCTGCAGCTAAAAATCACTATAGCATTTTCTAAATACAGAGAATGTGTATTGCAATCACGAGGTATGGGCCCCTGCAAGCACTATCAGAAGTATGAAAGGTGCATGAAGGTCAAAACTTAGAAGACAAAACAAGATGATGCTTCTGGCTGGGCAAACACTGTAGAGCTTTGGTACACTAAAATGTAGCCATAAACTTATCTCTGCTCTCATACTTGCTGATATAAACATTTCCAAAACCTCCAAAGAAATTCTTAGCTGTATTGCACACAGGAATTGGGGTTGTAATAATGGCAAACCTGGGGGTTTTTTTCATGCTTTAAGAAACACATCCCAAACGAAATGCTCTATCACAGATATTTGTTGAAGCAATATAATATACAGTACCAATTCAAAGCATTGGTTTTAACAGTGGGGGGGAGAAAAAAAAAAGTAAGCACACCTACACCTAAAGCAAGCTAGATAAAGACACAGTTGCCTTTAAAGCAGATATTGCGTTCTCTTAATTTAGAGCAGAGAGAAGGGGGAAATATCTTTTCTTGGGGCAATACTTTTTCTCAGAGATAAGAAAAGCAACGAAATTTGACAAGAACCATGCTGGAAACCAGCACACCAAAGCATTTACACTACTTTCCTTGTGTTAAGGCATCTGACATTTTGTCTTAACTTAAACAACTTTTTCATACCAAATCTATCTGCAGGTCTCAAGTTCATCTCCTGACAGTTCCCTGTGAAGATAAACACTTTTACAGTTTCACATACTGGCTTTGACTCAAGCTACAAAAAAAGCAGATTTCAGTTGTCTACAGTACCTTGCTGTTCCAGAAGTATTTGGGTCATCCAACAATAAAATCTTACTGCTAACTATGATACCTAACAATATTTAGTTATTTCAAATTCTGTCCTTAAATATGTACAGAAGCATAGTTTTCATGTGTAAACTTCTTTTTAAAAAAAGCTTCAGGGACACTGCTGCAAAAACACTTTAACATATATCATAGAACAACTATCTGTGTTTAGGATGTGTGAATGGTGTCTTTCTGGTGGTAGAGTATGAATGCATACTGCATAGAATGTTACATGGAGCATACTTTTAGAGCAGCAAAAACAGGCACAGTGAGACAGTCTGACAAAGAGCATGAGCATTCTTGGAATACTACAAAAAAAGAGGGTACAAAAAAGGGGCTGCTACAGCTAAGAGTTTTCACCCCAGGTCTCTAGTTTTCTCCAAAACAGAGGGAAACCACAGATGCTTAGAAACGGGCTATCAACACTACCAGTTTATAGGAAATGGCAGGAAGTACTGATCAGCTCCCATAAGCAGGTAGATAGGCTCTTAAAGAAGGTCCTGAATACAAGACCATACTCCTGTCAGCTGAAGTAACAATAACCTTGTGTATTGGCACAATTTGTCACTCAAATTTGGAATAGCTCATCCCTGTCAGATGAGATTATGTGAACATTAAGTTTCGCTTAGACCCTTAAGCCAGGATAAGTGGAAGGAGTCTATGAAGGAAGTCTGTGTATTAGCAAAATGTTTGGACCGTCTTATGCACAGTAAAAATCCTATTGTTTTTGGGGGCGGGAGGATGTTTGTTCCTTCTTTACTTCTCGTATAGTTATGAGCACCAAAGAAGCAACTTTGCTCACGTCTACTTAGTAATTCCATGTTCACAGTCCAAAGAAGCTCCTGTGATTCTCCATGCTTCTTTTCCAAGTACTTATGACCCAATACTCAAAACCACTTCTATTTCTATCAGAGACTATTAAATGGATCTGTTCCAAGTGAGTTTTCTCACCTTTTCGGAAATGCTGAAGGCAAAGTTAGATATTATACTTTCTTCTAAGGCAGTGATTATTATTTTTTTTGTGAAAAATTTAAAAGAATATGTACCTCCAAAAGTGAGATATAAACAGCTTGTTCTGCCCAGGAACAGCAGATTGCACTCTATACCAGCATACAGCAATAGCTACAGAATTTCTTATTTCTTCCCAATCCACTTGTCAGAAAGAATTAGAACAGGAGCTTACATTATTTGTAAGTATAAACAGCCCAGCAACACTACAAATATGATCTCACTCAAATTTGCTATTTGTCAAAGTAATTTCAGAAGACTGGAAGCTGGCCTGCGGGATTCACGCACAGGGCAGTACTGCAGTAAACCACAGTGAATCAGCTGATGTGGTGGTACTGTCCCTCAAGATAGCTTAAATGTGTTAAAAAAGGGTTGTCACCAGATACGGCAAATTACATGCTAAGGACAAATACATGAAGTGTTATTTCTCTCCTGTGCTAGACTAATGCAGGCTTTATATATTGATCTTTTAATCCAGTGGAAAATACGCCTGCTGAAACTAAAGATTCTGATTCCGGAGTCATTCTCCAACTAAATCATGGATAGCAACAACTCTTTTCTTTAGAGCAAATACATGCTACTTTCTTCACTCAGAAGACCCAAGAAAAACAGCAGGTCACTAATTGAGCCAATTTGACACAGAACACCTACTGAACTTCCACAGGAGAATAGTTCCAACTAAAAGCAAACAATGTTTCTATTATGCTGGAACTGGTTTGTCATTCACTGTGATGGATTGTATTCACATGAGTGTGCGCATAGGCTGGATGTGTGCTTTATCTGGATTCTTAGTGAAGCTGAGGCAAAAACAACTCTGACCACAGATTACCTTAAGCATACGGTTCCACAAGGACAGATGAGTAACTTTAATGGGACTCATTTGACTAAGATATGTTGTGAATACCTTAGGTATAGTCTAACACCTCCTGAGCGCATATGATGTAAATCTCTGTGCTCATTACAGCATCATCAGATTCTGAGGTCAACACATCCCAACAACACAACTATCTCACCTTCTAATTGACATTTCAGTAGTAATAAAAATGCCAGTGCTGTTCTGCAAAACACAGTTCCTATAGCTGGTAAAATACACTAACAACGAAAAGAATACAACAAAGAAATATACATCCCCTTTAAAATTATACTGCACTTTCCATAATAATTAAGTATGAAAGTTCTGTGGAAGAAACTGCAGAAAACTTTTCTGTTGCAGCAATAGAGGCTAAGAAATCCAACAGACCCAAGTTGTATCACTTACCCCTTCTAGGACAGCTTTTAAAAGGAAGGCCTGAGCATTTTATCAATTTTAACTCTCTTATGAATAAAAACCTAACATATAAAATTACAAATGTAAAACTGCCCACAGGCAGTGATTTCAATTCATTCTTTGGCAATTAGCCTTCTTATAAAGGCTGACAGAAGGGGGGAAATGTCTATTCAATCTTAAAGCACACCTCAAGTATTTATCTTGTGATTCCTAGGATAACATAAATGTAGTTTTTTCTCATAAGCAATTATTCCTGTCCTCCTATCTCTGTATATCATAACAAGAAAGTGGAACCTATTACGCACACCTTTAAGTACTTCACTATGTATTAGTCTCAAAAGCAGCCCAACCCTTGCAAACATTTATCTAGAAATCTTATATTTACATTCAAAATAAATTATTCTAATTGTATATTTAAATTAAATTGCCTATTTCATACAACTATTCACAAGAACAAAGTCAAACCCATAAATATAGCTGCTGGTTTGGAACTTTAAGTGTTGTTCAAACCATAACGGGCAAGATATTAAAACTGTTCAGTTTTTTTTTTGTTTGGTAGCTATTTGTGTGTATTTTGGTTGTGGGTTTGTTATTTGATTGGGTTTTTTTTCTTCTTTACTGTTCATTATATACTGCTCAAACAAGAAATTCTAAAGCATTTTCCCTTACACTTTCATTGAACACAATACAATGAAAACTTGAGTTCAAGCCACTAGTGAAGTACCCATATTTATTTCAACATCTGCGTTATACTAAAAATGGAACAGAAGGATATGAACATCTTTTAACTAGTTCAACAGTTAAAGCAACAAAAAGTTTAGTGAAAAAGAAGTATTTTAAGTATCACATAAAAGGATTATGACAATATTAAGAAAGAATACACAATAAGTCCAGAAAATAACACAAAGGAAGTCTATTCAACTACGAAAAAGCTATACCAAAAAATACTGTGAAGTAACTATTTAAGGTAGCATTCAAAGAACAAAGCATGCTACATGAAATCAGAGAAGTCTGATGGAACCAAAACTTCACTTTGGTTAATTTGATTCTAAACAAATAAACACCTCTGCTAGTCTCATAAATTCTAGCTATCTAAACTTATATACAGAGATATTATTTGTCCTCTGCTGGTTACTTTGTATATATCAAAACCTAATGGCACAGCTAAAAAAAGAAAGGGAATACAGGAAACACTAGCTGAAAAATCCAGACATTCCTTATCACCTGAAGAACAAACTAAACCTCTAAAGGTTCCTCTAAAGACAACTGCGGGATGAAGCCGATTACATAATGCCTTGTATGCTCCAAGCAAGGCTGTGCAGCCCGGATCTGCTCTGCTAAAACCATTGGCCGGTGACCGGCGCGGAAGCCCCGCTGTGTTTCGGCTGCCTCAGCCCGATGTCTCAGCGCGCAGGCCGGCCGGCCACCAGCACTCAGCTCCGCCCCCAACACCGCTCTGCGTTCAGGCGGTTCTGATTTCCGCAGTCATGAACTTTCCCAGTTAATTACTGACCAAATACTTTAAATTTTTATATTAATAATACCTGAGAGCAATGTTGAGGCCAGCGTCACTCCCACCCTCAACAGCAGAAGCCGAAGGAATACATTTAACCAGACTGGAGGGAATTAAATTAACTCCTCAGGTGTCTGCGTCTGAAAAGGTATCCGCCGAAGTCCACAGCAGTGATTCAAAGGCACTGTTTAGAGCCGCGAAAAGCCAGACTTTAACAACCGTGTCACAAGTCAGGGGGCCCGTTTCCAACAAAGGAGTCCAGGGCAAGACCACGGAGACGGGAGCGCCGGGACAGACAGCCCACAGCACCCGGGCGCCCTGAGGCAGGCGACACCCACGGAGACCCCCAACCCCAGCGACAGAGGGACGCGGGCGGGAGGGTGGCCGGAGCCGGCAGCTTCCCTCCCGGTTCGTGCTGGAGACCGAAGCCCCTCCGCCCGC
>VXAD01003956.1:291585-444886 GCA_013399195.1 Dicrurus megarhynchus | reverse complement strand
CTCTCTGAGAAAACGCCGGTGGCTGCCGCGGGCCTTTCCGCTCACCCCAGGGGCCGCCACACGCCCGCGCCAGGCGGCGCGGACGGGCCGCGGGTCCTAGCCGAGGAGGAGACACGGACGGACCTGCGAGGAGGAAACAACTCGCCCACACACCGCGGCAGCGTGTCACTCGTACACCGTCCATCCCCACAACGCCGGGGGAGGACAGCCCCTACCTGCACCTGGCGCTCCGCTCGGCGGCCCCGCGCTCTCCCGACTGCCGGGTCGGCGGCGTGTGGGGGCGCCGGCTGTGCTGAGTAACGGCGCGGCAGGAGGCGGCCGTCAGCGCCCCGGCTCCGGCCGGAGANNNCGGGCCGCAGCGCCAATGGGGGCGCAGCCCCGGCGGCACCGCCCAGCGCGGGCGGGCCCGCGGAGCGGTTCCGGGGCACGCGGCACCGGCCGGGATGAGCTCGGAGCGGGGGAACGTGGCGCGCACGCGGCCCCAGCGCCACCAGAACGCGCGCGCCTTCAGGAACGACAAGTACGACACCAGCGCACGGTGCAAGGTAGGCGGGGGCGCGCCCGGGCCGGCCCGGGGGCGCGGCGTTGTCCCGGCGTCAGAAGCCGGCCCTCTGCAGCCGCCGGAGCGGTGGGAAGGGTTTCTTGCCAAAGCATGGACAGGTCCTTCTACGGCCTCTGAGGCCATGCCCGGTCCCTGTGAGGTCTGGTGCCAGGTCCTGAAGGGCTTCGGGGTCGCAAACGAAGTCTCGCCGCAGTGGATACCGAGGCACCGTTTTAGTGATGGAGATTCCTCTGGCCCGGGTCCGCCCACACCAGACACAGTGCTGCTAAGAGAGAATCGTAACAAGACATTTCAGTCAGTTGTCACTGTGAGCAAATGTGAATGTGTAGTGTGAAACTTAATTCATACTTACGACATGAAAGGACCTAGTTAAGCCAAAGAATTATTAAGAGGAAGACTGAAATAAAGCACTTACATTTGTGCAGTAAGTGCAGTAATTAAATGTTCCGTGGCGTGTTATCCATATGACTTCTTGAAAGGTGTTTGGTCTTCTCAAGGTTTGGGACTAGTGGTCATAACTCAGACATCTTGATGTTTTGAGAGTTTAGTTTGAACAACTTCCCCCCCCATCACACATATAAATATCCAGCTTCAGTTTGCATACTTTTGAGACAACTTTCATGTGTACTTTAATTTCTTTTAAAAAAAGAAGGGATCTTCTGATTAGTTAGATAGAAAGGTGTCTTCAGCTAGTCTATCGGCACTTCTGCTAGAAACGTTATCATCTTCACTCTGTTGTTTCAGAAGACTTTTGTCTTTTTTGGTTCTAAGCAAGGAAAGGGTAACGGTATACAATATGTTCTTGAAACACGCTCTGTGCTTGTAGTTTTGGTAACGTAATACTGGGACAGGGCTGAAGAACACGCAGTGTGTCTGAGCTGTAACACCACCAAAGGGCGATGTGTTGCAGGCTAAACTGAGAAGGTGAGTAAGACAAAAGAGAAGATGAACAATCTAGGAGAGCTTATCTGGTGCTATTGCTGTCATATCAATATCCCTTTAACTGAATCTGCCAGGGTTGTCAAAAAGAGCTAGGAGGAGGGGAACATAGTAGTAAGTTGTGTGGGCAAGTTTGATGCCAAAGAGGGAGGTTTAGGCTTTTTCTGAGTTTGTTTTGGTTGGTTTTTTAGTTGTTGTAGGACTGGTTCTGCAAGTTGAACAGGCTGCTTTCCTAGGATTCTAAGCAGTGACAGTAATATTTGTTGTGTGAATCACTGCATGACCTCTGATAGGAGAGTATTTTCTGTCTGGGTACAAACATACACAAAAATATCCTAGAGAGTTGGTCTATCTGAAAAGTTTTCAAAGAGAAGCTGAATCCTGGTATCAGTTTTGTAACTGAAATAATCACTTTAATACCTACATGGCTGTTTTTCTTTTTTTCTTCTCTTTAAAAATATTTTATATCCTTTAGAACTGGCTACACAATATCATGCACTCAATTAAATATTTTTTTTTAATGTAGCCAAGGTTTGCTATGGACATCTACTTGTCTCTTTTTCCTTTCCATTTCAAGTAAATTATTTCTTTTCTCTCTATGCCTGCCAGTTCATGGAAAGGGCTGAGCGTGTGGAAGAAGCATCCTGAAGAAAGCACTTCCTATTCTGGGGTTAGATAATGTGTGGTAAGGGGAAGGATGCATTCCTTTTTCTTGTGGCATACTGTCATGTACAAATACAAATCCTAAGGTATCATCATATTTTTGGCATGATATTCCCCAATTTAGTGTTCCCACTGAAACACTCTAAACCATGCACCATTCATTCACTCACTCACTCACTCACCCCTCCCCCTGCCTCTCTCCCTGCATAGCCCTGGAGAGGAGAATTGGAGGCACAAAAGGCAGAGATCACAGGTTCAGATAGGGACAATTTACTGGAAACAGCAAATGAAATAAGAAAATGAACAGTAACAGCAACAAAGTGATAACAGTGTAAAAGAGATGATTCACACACAGGTGCTCACTGTGTGGGACCCCTAGTGGTACCTCACCACACATGCTGTGTCACCTGGAAGGGACCCCTACCCCCATTCCTGCAAAATGATGGGAGGTGGTGTGGAATAACCTTTCTGTCCTAGCCCTGACCTTTCTGGCTCCTGGAAAAATTATCCCTGACTTGGCCAGAACCAGGACAGGGATTCACAGGGGTCATTATAATGATGACTAGCCCCATTTCTGCTGTTTGTGAAATTTGTAAAGAGGTTAGACTAGCAAAGATGAAGTGGTGATTAATGTCATAGTTTAGATATGGACTATGCTGAATGATGACAGTTTTGCATCTCTGTCTTTTGTAGTCCTGGATGATCAGATGTGTCATGGACGTTCAATGGTGTGATGAGGAAAAGGAAGAAATAGTAGAAATTTTATCACAGGGACTGATTACTCCTTTCTACCTCTCTTTAGCTCAGTAGATCAAAAGAATGCTTAAAGCTTCTCAAAGAGAGTGGATCTCCTGTAAATCACTGTTAAACCTATGGGAGTATTTGTATTTGGCCTGTCTACTGCTGTACACTGTCCAATGCAGTACTATCTTGAAAGGCTGCAAAATGCTTATCAGCTTAAAATTTGGATCCTGCTGCTGTTGTGCACTGCATTAGCAGTGTTGGTTATTTACTACAATAGCTTCAGGTTGTACAGTGGGTGGAGTTGAGATAGTTTATTATGGTATTATTGCTGTTTCTCTCAGTGAAGCAGTATCTGCAGAGGAAATTGATCTAATAGTATTTTGACTTTTCTCTGCAGGCAGTCATTATCCAGTTGGTTTGTGGTTTTTTGAAATGTTTTATGCTCTTTATCTGACACTGACCGTGTCATCCATTTTCTAATCTTAAAGATCTGATTACTTGCAGAACATGCTAGAAGCTCCATCTCTCTTTCCTCTAATGATCAGTCTTTACTACAGCATTACTACAGCATTGCTGTGAGATAAGCTTGTTGAGGTGAAACATCCTTGCAACAAAGTACCATGCCTCTCTACTGTATTTGGGAAACACCCTACGACAATGCTGGAAAAGTTTGCATCTTAGGATGACCTGAAGAAGGAATAGCCAGGACAGGGTAAGACACTGTCTTGTTAGTTATTGAATCTTGGAATTTGTTTGTGGGTGTTTGCATTACATGGTGTATTCCAGAATAGCTCTTTGCAGCACCAAGCTGAGGAATATACATTATGTTATATAAATATACATTTTATGTAAAGTATGTTACATAAGTCATCATGGAAGCTGCAGCAGTTCTAGAAATGAAAGCAAATATCATTCAATGAGAACATTTAGAATTCCATTCTAGTAAGATGGTAAACCACAAAGCGATTCATATTTACACTCAAATGACTGATTTGTTTCTCCATTTCTTTCCTTTCATTAAGTACACCCAAGATGATAATCCACATTTCCCTAAATTTCAGGGGTTATTAACTCTGAACCTCAGCTTTACCACAGTGTTGATGTCAGTTACCTTTTCAGCTAGGTGCCTGGATAAATCACTTGTTTTAGTGGAAACACTGGTTGAGACTGTGGGAAGGCACTAGGAACAGAACAGCTGAATATAGAGCTTGAATGCTGAGTCAGTAATCATGTTTTGAAGCACAGAAGGGAGATAGAGATAATCCAGTGGCCAACTGGAATTGTTAGATAACCGTATTGCAGATTTTTCAGATTACGTTCTTGCTGCAGCGTAGAGTAGCTCGGTAGGCTGAAGTCTCTCTCTAGCCACTCCTGTTACTCTGGGTTCAGAAGTACATTCAGTCTTGGGTTGCAGTCTTTCATGTAGGGAGAATAGGAGCAAATATAACATCTGCTCTGGACTCTAACCCAACTCTGGAGGTGGGGCAGAGAGTGAGAGAAAGAATGTGTGGGTAGGTGCAGGAGATGTGTCTGCTGTGTGTGTTTATGTGTCTTTGTGTATTTTCCATTCTTTCTGGGGGAGACGGTGAGAGTTCTTCCAGTGCTCTCTTAAATGCTATCCATATGTTGCTTAAATTTTGAAATACACTTGATGAGAAAATATCTGTAGGAAAAGGAATTTCAAGTAATACTAATACAATGTGTGAGCAAGTGAAGCTCTGTGGGGGACAATTTCAGCCGGTGAAATGTGTATTAGAACCCTGAAATCTGGCATCTGGTAGCTCATTTGTCAGTCTGCACTGACCTACTCTAACTGCTTTACAGTCATGTGCTGGAGATCCTGTGGAGTTTTGTTTTTCTGAGAAGTTCAGTTGTTCAGAAATCCTGCATTCGTCCTTGTGCTGCATTCATCCTTGCTGATTGAAGCAGTGTCACCTGTGTTTCTGTTTCTGAACAAGGAAGTTTATGGATGGCATTAACATTGCAATCATTTACAGCAGAATAGACCACTGATATGTACTCAGTAGCAGGAATCTGCTTTTAATAGAGGAAATCAAAATACCCATAGGTTCACACATAATTAGAAGCTTACAAACAGATGGCGAAGCTTCTTTGCAGCCCTGTCATTACATCTTGCCTGTGAGCACTTTAATGCTAGTTTTAGCTAGGGATTATTTTGTGTGCCAAGTTAGTAGGTGTAGGTGCATTCATTTACTTTAATACATTCTGAACTGCTTTTGGCAGGTTGTTAGGTGGTTTAATACTGGGTTACATGAGCAGAGGATGTTGGTTCATTAATGTACAACTGTGGATATAGTGTGCACATGAAATATTTTGTGGCTTCATACTTTAAGACTGTCTAGGTATGTCTGTATTGCATAACCGTAATTTCCCTGGAGAATGTATAGACATGCTGTAAGCGCTGGATGAGTTGCACTTGTCCTTGGAGCAAAGTACACTGAAGAAAGGAGAGAGCTATTGACTAAATGAGCATAAAGAAAACCCCAGAGAAACTGCTGCTACAGAAACGCACTCTAACATGTTGGAGTGGTTTTCACACCAAGAAATTAATTTCCGACCACAAGGACTGTGTGTGAGGGCCTGACTACCTGCATAAAAGGTGGGTAGAAAAGTTGGAAAAGAATAATGAAGTTTACAAGCCTTGTTCAGGTCTGTGTGTGGGTTGTTGGGTTTTTTTAATACCCTTAAGGGAAAGCAAGCTATTCAGTGAGCAAAAGGAGGAAAATATGAGTATGTGAAAGTTTGAACAATATAGAAAATATATTAAAAAGTAAGTATTAATAGGAAAAGTAAGCACCAGAGGGGTTTATTTTATTTTACTAGTGACTCCCCCATTCTGACTGGGAACTGAGAAACAAGAAAAGTTTGTCTTCCAGTTTATTACAAGAACTTCTCTCATATGTTTTTTGGCAATTTCAAAAATCTGAAAAACATTATTTGAGTCTTCCATTAGGGACAGCTTTCTTTATTTCTTTAAGTCTGCATTGCTTTTGAAAGTGGTATGTTATGGTTTTATTTGGCCAGAGGAAATGCTGAATTAAGTGTAAAAAACCACAGTAAATTAGAAACTTGTTTTAGTAATAGTACCATTTAAATTTCAAGCTTTTTTTTTTTTCCCTAATCAAAATAAATCTAAAAGACAAACACAAATTCTGTAACTGCTTTCTTTACATCAATTCATAATTCTCTATTGACTTTCTAAACCAATTGCCTGGTAGGGTTGTAGAGTCGTAGTCTCTCTTGTATTCAGATATGCTGAGTCAATGATTAATTACAATGCCCCATACTTGAAGTATAAAAATTGAATAAAAAGTACAAGAAATTGCTGAAGAGGAGGAAGATGCTGTATGTGTGCCCCTTAGAAGGAGAAAACTAGAACTTCAAAGTTGTTGTGTTTCTTCCAGTTTGTGACCTTCTGAGCAGATGCAATGTGATTTCTTTTTGAGTAGCTGTGTAAGATTTGTGGTCTTAGCATGTTGAAAAGTCCAGGCATCTTTATGCCTGGGTCAGGATGCTTAATGTGATTTTTGACACAGATAAATGTGATTATAGAATCATAGAATGGTTTGAGTTGAAAGGGACCTTAAAGACTGTCTAGTTCCAACCCCCCTGTCATGAGCAGAGACACCTTCCTCTAGACCAGGTTGCTCAGACCCCCATCCAGCCTGGCCTTGAACACTGCCAGGGGTGGGGCATCCTCAGTTTTGCTGGACAACCTGTTCCAGTGCCTCACAGTAAAGAATTTCTTCCTAAGATCTGATCTAAACCTACACTCTTTCAGTTTGAAGCCATTCCCTCTTGTCTTGTCACTACATCCTCTTGTAAAAGTCCCTCTCCAGCTTTCTTGTAGCCCCCTTCAGGTACTGGGAGGTGCTCTAAGGTCTCCCTTCTCTTCTCCAGGCTGAACAGCCCCAGCTCTCAGCCTGCCTTCACAGGAGAGGTGTTCTAGTCCTGTCATCTGCTTAGTGGCCCTCCTCTGGACTTGTTCTGATGTGCCCATGTCTTTGTTGTGTTGGGGGTCCCAGAGAAGAATGCCTATGTGATGTCTCACAAGAGCAATGCCCCGCTGGCCAGCTTTGTGGGATGCAAGTGCACACTGCTGGCTCATACTGAGCTTCTCATCCACCAACCCCCACAAAGTCCTCTCCCTCAGAGTACTCTCTGTCCATTTTCCACCCACCGTGTATTTGTGCTTGGGATTGCCACAACCCAGGTGCAGGACCTTGCACTTGGCCTTGTTGAACTTCATGAGATTTGTACAGGTCCACCTCTCAAACCTGTCCAGGTCCCTTTGTATGGCATCCCTTCCCTTCAGTGTGTTGACCACATCATACAGGTTGGTGTCACTGGCAAACTTGCTGAGGGTACACTCAATCCCACTGGCTTAATGCCTTCTCCATGTCCTGTGTAACCAGGTCTTCTGTATCCCTCCTGAGAGGACCCATGTTTTCCCAAGTCTGTCTTTTATCACTGACGTACCTAAAGAACCTTTTATTTCTTACCCTTGGTGTCCTTTGCCAGATTTATTTCTGCCAGTACTTAACTTTCCTAACCATCTCTCTGGCTCTTTGGACAATTTGTGTGTGTTCCTCCCAGGCTACTTTTCCCTGCTAACACCCTCTGTAAGCTACCTGTTTGAGGTTCTCCAGGGAGCTCCTTATTCCTCCATGCAGGCCTCTTGGTTTTCTTTCTTGATTTCCTCTTTGTAGGGATGCATTGCACTTGAACCTGAAGAAGACAACCCTTCAATATCATCCAGCTCTCTTGGGCCGCTCTTCCCTCCAGGATTCTATCCCATGGCACTCTACTGAGGAGATCCTTGAAGATGCCAAAGTCTGCTCTCTTTTAGTCCAGGGTAGTGATCTTCCCACACTCCTCACTGCCCCGAGGGCCTTAAAATCTGCCGCTTCATGATCACTGCAGCCCAGGCTGCCCTTGAGCTTCACATTCACCAGCCCCTCCTTGTTGGTGACAGCAAGGTCCAGCACAGCACCTCTCCGTGTTGTCTCTTCTATCACTTGGAGAAGGCAGTTGTCATCAGTGTATGCTAGGAACATCCTGGATTGCCTATGCCTTCCTGTACTGCCCCTTCATCTTTGGCATCTTTGGCTTTTGGGATGGTCAGTGTTTCAGTTTGACTGAAAAAAGAAAAAGAAGAAAAAAGAAATGCATCACTGTGCGATCGTTGTGTATTCTGGAGCCAGATGGTAAGAGTACTGGGATGGGGAAGAGCTTTATAAAGCTCCATTAATAATAACTATGCATATTTCCTTGTTTCATAGCAAATATTTAGCAGAATTTGTAATATGCTGCCTGTTTGATGAACTTTGCATTTGCTTCAGATGAGAGGTTTCTGAAGTAGTTTCTGTTTCATTCTTCTGCACTGGGAGTGCCACATGCAGTCTTGAGCAGGCTCTTACATTCCAAGTGCCTTAGGCATTGCTGAGCCTGCCCCTGCATCATGCAGTGGCTCCTGACCCCAGCCCCAGCCAAGGATGCCATTTTCATCCAGGAAACTAGCTGCTTCTTTGGAAAGACAACCATCTGCCTTCAGCTTAAGCTACTGCAGTCTTTTGATGTTCACTGGGTTCTGCCTTAGCAGAACTGAAAATAGCTGTGTTAATAAATGTATTCCCACCTGGAAAAACAAATTACAGTGTTTGTATCTTACTCCCCTCCTGCATTACCAATCGATGCAAGTCAGGTGAGTGAGGGGAGCACTGGGAAGTTCAGGCTAGTTTGCCAGCTGTTAGAAGCTTATGTGGGCTATACTGCTTGGAGCCTTACTCCGTGCTGGTCAAGCACTGAAAAGAAGGCTTATCTTTGAACTGCATGAGCTTTGAAAGACTGAATACAGGTATTGCTCACAGCAGTTTGAATTGCAAGATATTGAATTGTGAGATATTGAATTGCCTTTAACAGATATCTGCTGAGAGCTTACCAATGATTTTCATCTCTCAGAAATTTAGCACATTAACAAATTGCTTGTATTTTTTTGAAAATATATTTGTAATGCATCAGAACCACAGCTTTCTGTATTGAATGTTCAAGCAATATGCAAAACCTTGTTTGGTTGGTTTCTTAATATGCCAAGTCTGTATTTGATCATTTAGAAAATAATTTTCTTTTAACTGAAACAGCCAGAAAGCACCACACCTTCAGTTAACCATACCATGGGAAAACTGATACTGGATGTGTAAGTTTAATAAAAAAGGAGACAATGGAACTCAAGTCTCAGAGTATAGTTTCACTTGAAAGTAGCATTTCCTCTGCCATATACATTTTTTGGAATAGAATAAGATACTGTATTTTTAAAGCTTGGCTTGCCTTTTTTTTGTCTTCTGTATTCAGGTAGAACTTTGTGGAGTAGTAGGAAGCTCTTGTGGGTCACAAAAGTAGGAAATTACTTCAGAAGATTCTGTATTCATAGAATAACCTTTTTCAGTTTATTTGTGAAAGAATAACATAAACTGTAATCCAGATTAATACAGAATCACTCCTCTTAGGTATGGTAAGAAGTAAATGTGGTTTAAACTACTTTAATAATGCAATGTTGATATGGTGGCCATTTTTAAATTACCTTAAAAAATACATATTTTATTATACGCTTTTTTAAATTGTGAAATATGTATTTTTAAATTTTTGAATGAATATGAAAATCCATGTGATAGATAACATTACTGCTGGCCTTCTTAGATAGAGAAGAAATAAAATTAGGTTGAGCATACAAGGATGTTGCTTGTTATTTAAGGTAAGAGTGTGGTTTGGTACCACTTCCCATCTCAGAATAACTTCTCTTGGGCAAATACTACTGGCCAGTTGACATTTTATATTTCTGAGAAAGCTAAGCACAAAATGTTGTAGGAGATATTAAGGTAAATTTTTCATTTTCATGCTTTAAATTACCATTTTAAGGATTTTTTCTTAGGTACAGAGAGAGCAAAAATATTTTTCATAAAAGAAGGCTAGGATTAGAGAGAGATTGAATAATTTGACTGCAAGTAGTGTGCGGATTCTACTTTATTGTTATCCAAGAAAAAACCCCGAGACTATTTAAACTATGTAGTATAGTGATAGCTTCAACAATAGTAAGTTACATGCTAAGCCTTGTTAAGGGGTCTTCTTTGGACGAAAACTGTGTAATTCAGGGCTCATTTCTTCTTAAATACATTTTGTAAAATGTCTAGAGATAAAAAGAATAAAATACCTACAGTAATCAATTATCAACAATATAATAACATAAAGAAGTACTACTATTAAGAATATTAAAATTATAATAACAATAATAATAATAATAATAATGATGTAGCCTTTAACCTCGAGGTACTCTTTCCATTGAAGAAAATTGCTAGACATAAATGTATATGAAATTCTTAATGTTAATATCAAGCAAACATATTTATAATATTGTGTTACTCATATGATGGGTGAAAATGCTTTCTAAGCAAGATTTTACTCTTTACCGGAGGAAGTTGCCAATGTATTTTTATTTTTATTTATTTATTCAGAAAATAAATGCTAAGCTTCATGATGGAGTGTGTCAGCATTGCAAAGGTATCTTGGAGTGGCGAGTAAAATTCAGAAAGTACAAACTACTGACAAAACCTAAAAAATGGTGAGTGAAGATACTTTTTACTAATTGTTGGTCATGTAGTTTGTGAGCTTTTGGAAAATATTCTGGCTTTGGAAACTCACAAAAGAAGCTGCTATTCTGCAACATTTTTCAAATTTGGAGTCTGCAATGACTATATAGGCAATGTTAATTTTCTAATTCATAAGTCTTTTATCTTAAACTTTTGAATAGAAGACACAGAGGGAAAGCAATTGCTTCCCTCTTTGCTGTTAAAACTGGTTGAGCTGTGGACCCATAAGTTTCCAAGACCGTCAGTGTGTCCTCCCGAACAAAAAGTCAAAGCTGAACCTGTTGTAACATGATTTTCTAAGACTTGTTTCAAGTCTGTATTAGAGAGATCGGCACATCTCTTGACTTCTGTACTTCACTAATGTTTGCAATACATGCATTTCATTACCTCTTAGCATGTTTGCTCCTTTTCTGTAAGAAACTATAATCCTAAGTAGTAAATGTTGACATTGTTTGCATACAGTTCTGCATTACTTGATTTTGTATAACAAAGTTGATAAATATTTTAACCTATCACAAACATATAAATTATTTTAGTTTTCTGAGGCAGATGCTCTCTGCCTCCTTCTTATTTGCTAAGCTGCAGAGGTCCTTACCTCCTGTGGTAGCAGACACAGCCAGTGTTTCAGCAACAAAATATTAAACTCAGAGAAACCACAGCTGGGCTGTGGTGCACGTTACAGCCAGGTTTGTCACAGTAGCTTGTGTTGCTACACATCTCAGTGTTGCTGTCAGTTACAAACTTCTGAAATACTTAAAAACTGCTTGAAGAGGTTCTGTAAATGTGTGTGTGCGGTTCCCTGAGCTGATGGTGTATTTTATTTTGATTTTCAGTAATCAAAAGGGAAGAAATGTTTATTCATGGTATATCCCCCCCTTGTGTAAAGTTTTACTTTTTGATATGCAAACATATATGCAACAGGTATTTTGGTATTAGGAATCAGTTTTACCCTTTCGTGTAAAATATAAATTATTAGGTAGAAGACTTGCTGAGTAAAAAATAAACATTCTGGGTTCTGTGCATCACAGATGAAGCTGGCTTTTGTGGTTTTTTAAATCTTTCTCAAATAACTATGTGCATCCTGTTTTTTTCCCCAAAGGGAAGAAAGCAGGCAAAAACCCCATGTAAATCAGGGAAGCATTGGAAGTAGAAAAAGTGACATTGTAGAACAGCAGCTTGTAACAGAATATGTGATTTTCTCCCTCGTATTTTTGAATGAGGAAGTTGTGCTTCAGAGCATTCCAGCTTTACAGGTGATGATTTCTAGACCAGCAGTGTAGTGGCTGGGTGAGCCACTGTTCTGAAAAGACAAGACAATGAAAATTTTCAACAGATGAAGCTTCTGGGTGAAGTAAAAGCATATTAGGCATTAAAAATGTGACTATTTTAAAAAAATAATGAATTCTTTATATTGCAAGAGATGGGAATAGAGGACTTCTCTGTACCTCAACTTATTTTTAGTTTTTTAACATCTTTAAAATTATGAGTGTTAAGTACAACCACAAGTTTTCCCTACTTTATTTTGAGAATTAATTGCTAGAAGTTAAACTATTTTTTAAAAAATATATAAATCCGCCTTGCTTTGGTAGTGCCCCTGTTTAGTATGAAATGTCAGGGAAGAACTTTTGAGGGCATGAGAATCAAGAAAATTACTTTCAAGACAGCAGCATTACATGGGGTATATTGTTCTGGGTTATGTTCTCCAGATAAACAAGACTTTAGAAATGTCACCTGAATGTTAAGCCACGGCATTTTGGAAATTGCTAGATCTACAGAGTTTTATCATATTTTTAAAAGGAATAGCCCAAACCCTCTACCTGATTAGGTTGGGTTTGTTGAGAATATTGTTCCATGCAGGCTTTTGTTCATAGAAAACAAAGTCTAGCACTGACTCAGTTTATAGTCTGAGAAGTTCAAGAGGAATTCATTGCAGTGTTTGAACTGAAAGCTTTTTATTTGTAAAATTGATATACTTTTTAATGCCATATGCTACTTCTATCATTAAACCAGAAATTACACAACTTTTAAAGTAAAATCTGCCTACTGAATGGAATGGAAATGTTTCTTTCGTCAAATATAAAAATCTTGATTTAATGTTTCTTTTTCAGTACTTGTTTTAATAATTCTTCTGAAAAAGGTAAGGGAGGGGGGTGAACGGTAATGATTTTGATAGTGCTACTTGATAAAGCACCAAGTGCTTCATTTGAAACTGACCTAAAACGTGTTGTTCCTCTTTTGTGGAGTGTGTCTACATTGAACATGAATTTTTTTATGTGTCCACAGTATTTTTTTAATCATGTTTTCTTTCTCTTCACAGTGTGAAGTGCCTTCAGAAGACTGTAAAAGATCCTTATCATATTATTTGTCGACCGTGTGCTGGTAAACTAGAAATTTGTGCTAAATGTGGGAAACAAGAAGAAATAGTAATTCCGTAAGTAGCTCATAGGGTACATAGTTTCAGTCCAGTGTTTATTCCCCTTGTAATAGACCTTGTTTGGAAACTGCTGAGAAGGTGTTGTGCTTTATGCCGTATTCTCAATCATCCCAACAGGAATCAGTGAGAGTAATTTTCCTCACTTTCTTCAGATGAAACTAGGGGTGAAATGATTATTGATGTTAGTGGGGCTGAACCAAAAAAGAGTCCTACTTGGGTAAGACATTTTAACACCAAAGGGTAAATTGTATATCTTCCTTAAGAATAAAGCACTTCAAAACAGCTCTTGGTGTAGAGCATCATAAAATATGCATAAGCCAATTTACTGTTTGCATTTTGTCTGCCACTTGATGGTTCAGTTACTAGTGAACAGAAGAACCAAACAAGGACTGATATTGAGCACAGTTACCACAATATATTTAGCAAGCTTTTGGGTTTTTTTATTCTTTTACTAGAGTTCTCTTTTTATTGAGCATGATGCATAAAACATTAATTTACTAGTTTGTGACAGTTGTCCAGCAGTTGCTTACTGGGTCAAGGCATTCAAATATTTTTCTTTCTTTACAGTCTCTTGCGTACTAAATACTGTACTGCATACTTTTCTGTGTTTTATATCCTTCCTTCCTATTCAGTATGAACTAACTTCAGGGACTTTTTTGCCCCTCTTCTACGTCTTCCTACCTCCTGCCATCTTCTGTCTTATATTATGATCGAATGTCGGGAGAATATTCTATCCTCCGTCCCAGTCTTGTTTAAATTCCAGAAGTGGTGGTGATAACATCCCTCTTGCTTTCTACAGGATTGATAAAGGACAAGACAGAATTGAGAGTGAGACTACTAAAAATGGCCAAGAGAGCAGTAGATTGAAGAATGATCTGGAGTCTGATACAAATTTCAGTAGTACAAACAGTGATGAAGATTCTGATGTGCTTGAAGAACGATTTCAAAGTATGAATTTTGAAACAACAGAGATCTGAAAATGTGTGTTTATACAAGAGATGATATGCAATCAAGTATGGTAAACTAGTGTTTGCCTTAAACTGCTCCAAACTCTGATTTGTCATGTAAGGTCCTTGTATGGAAATGTTGGCACTGTGGATAATGATGCTTGTGGGGATTTGTATTAATAAACATTTTTATGTATTAGGAACAGAATTTCTTTGAAAAGAAATTCTATCTGTAAGTATAGCTAATTATTTCATACACATAACAACTTCCTGTTTTATGGAATAAAGCCTCTTTGTGTAATTGTGTGAAATTCAATATTATGTGACCATCAGAAGTATTATTGCTACTTGGAAATCTACGTGAAAGTCTAGAATAAACACAGCCTTGTCATAAAAAGGAAGAGCTAAACCAGCTGTAATGGTTTTCTGAAGGAAGAACTTGCAACATTCTGTCAGTGAGTCTCCAAATGGGGTATTACCCTTATGCCTGGGGGTTTTTGTTGTTTTTTTTTTCCCCACAAAACCAGAAACAAGTGTGTAAATGGCATCACCAGTACAGTTCATGAACAGTTAATGCTTATCTACCATGTATGAGTATGCATTATAGATTTGTAATTGCTGTTGCTACCAGTGTTTTGTAAAGAAAAACCTGCAGACTGTTTAGAATTTCTCATAACTGGTCTCACACTTTCTTTCAATTTTCAGAATTCAGAGATTAATCCAGATCTGATGTAGTTTTCTCTGATATGAAAAGACTTGCATAGTGGAGTGATGCTTATAGAGTTACTCCCTTCCCAATTTCTATTCCAGTGTTGATTAGGCTGTACGAAGAACTTAACTGAAGTTTATGGAACTTCAGGATGGTTTGATTTCTTCTGTACTGTCTTCTTCCTCTCTACATTTAACTGACAGTATATGTATACATTAACCTGTGACATTATGCTATGCCACATCTGCTTTGGTGCTTTGCCTGAATTGCAGTAGTGAGCATGGAAAAATTTGATTCTCAAACAATGTTTTTTAATGCCCTGTGAGGAAATTCAGCTCTGAGATTGTTACCCATCCCTGCCCTGGAATGAAGAAAATACTGAAACTTAATCCTTTGGGTGCAGATAGGCACACCATGTCTGTCCTGTGTAGCTGGAAAACACCAAGAGGTGTTTAGTGGCGGAAAAGGAAGTGGTCAGGTGTGTTCAGAAGTGTGGATCTGAAGGTCATGTTTCACTGACAGATAAATCCTCCCAACAGGACTGCAGTGGCATCTGACTTAGTGCCACATCTGTCGTCCTGCCAGTTGACATCAACAAGGGCAGAGTAAACAAGGAAGATCCCATGCACACAGTGCAGATGACCAGCTAGGAGGGTGGGTAGAGGGAAGTTAATAAGTAATCTGGATTTAGCTTCAGAAAGGGTCTCTCAGAACAGGAAACCATGACTGTCACCAAAAGTGAACTTGGCTTTTGAAAGTGACATACGTATTGGAAATGTTCTTCCACTTGGAAAAAATTATAATGGCCTAGTCCTTTGTCAAAAGATGAGAGGAAATCCTGGAATGGTAGGAAAACATGTCATGGAACTGGCAGGAGCTGTACAATGAGAAAATAAGGGGAAGAATTCTCTTCTCATAGTGGTGACACAACCTGTCAGTACCAGGAGTGAGCAGAATGATGCAGATAAACTATGTCTTGCAACACCGTACTAAAATGTTTGGACAGAGGGAAAGTCCTCTGAAGTCTTCATGTCGCTCCTAATGCTCTGTTCAGAGTTGGTACTAGAGCTGATGAAACTTTGCTGTGAGTGAGCACAGGTGCAGTGGTGGGTGGGTGGCTGGTGTTAGCCCAGCCTACCTGAAGACAGTTTTTGGTTCTGGCAAGCCTTCTGTCTTTGGTTGTCACTGTGGCTGAGGGATATACTGGAAATCATTTCTGGAACACCATTTAACATGGTGGTAGTGAGTCAGCTTACAAAATGGCAGCTTTGCAAGGGAAAAGGAGTTTGCATTTTACTTAAGACACTTCTAACATGAATAAAAGGAACAGCTGTAATTTTCTTGTTTAATTTTGACTGAAGTTAGGATATATTTGGAACTGCATTAAGCTGTTATAACTCAGACTATAAGAGTTCTGAATGTCAGGGGTTTGGGGTTTTTGTTTCTTTTTGAGGAACTTACTGAACAGAGGATTATGCAGGGGTAGGACTCCTTTAAATGCTGATCTTCAGTAAAATCATACAAATGAGAGTATTTTTTTAAAAGAAAGGAGATTGAAAGTTATCAAGGAGATTTTTGAGAAGATCTTCAGAGTAGTCAATTAATGGAATGATTTTTAGTGTTTTTAATTGAGATTTTGAAAGCTTTCTACCCCCTCTTTCAAAAATAATAATGAATTCGTATTTATAATTTTAAAGGAGAGGAAATAAAAATACCCCAGTGCCTGCAGGGTATTGAGATGCAGTTTAAATGGTATGACTGGTCCAAGAGTTTCAGGATTTGTCTGGACCTTGTGGTGCCTCACCAAATATGTTACTGAAGAAGAAAATGATAGATGTTAATAATTAGTCATCTGAAGAATAATTGATGCATCACAGGTGATGCAGTGATGTTGCTGACAGTTGAGTTCCTGTTACCAGATTGCCCTTAGGAGTGTCGTTTGGCATGACTCAACACTGAAGTAATGAACGAGATAGTGGACTGCCGGTATGTGTGAGGCAGGCATGCCAGATGATTCTTACTCCACAAGGGGAAATGCTCATCATAGGCTGGAGCTGTCAGAACTTGTTACTGTTGACTTGTACACATTTCTGGAAATCAAATTCCCATGTATAAGGATATCTTAAGACAACCTGGATTCATTGCAGTATGAGGAGTCTGGTATGGACACGGTGCTACCTCCCAGCATAATTCATTAAGAATCTTCTCTGTCAAAGTTCACAGGCATCTCTGAGACATCCTATCATCAAATGTTTTGAATGATCAGGTGATGCAAAAAACATTGCCCAATGATTTACTTCCAGTTTTCCATGACTGGGGCTCTTCTATTCTTGTCTTGGCTACTGATTACTCTATTCCTCTAAAATACTGAAATAATACCAGCCTCTGATGGTTTATAGGACTACTGGTTAATTTAAAAAGTACAGCTTGCTTTCTCCCTGTAATGGGCATTTACTTGGATGTTGAGATGCAAATCACAGCATTAGCAAGGAAAATAGAAGAAAATATAGCAGGTCATCAAATGTGAGCCACCTTGTAAACTTCTAGCCCTATAATTATGTATGTTTTCTTTGTTTAGGAGTTCTCATAAGAAAATGTATGCTGGTAGAAAATGCAAAATTGAGTGCTTATTGGAAGCATCAGCCTGACTTACAAAGTTAATGAGGAAAGCTTTGTAAGTGACATGGAGAGACATTTTTCATTATCAGATGTTTAGGGAGCTGCTCATGCAGACTGCCAGCACCTCACTTAATTCTCCTGCCTACCTTTTTTTCTGAAAGCAAGTACAATTCAAAGCTCTTTGTGAAAAAGAAGGTATGAACTCTGCATACAAGCTTATCACATACACTGGATTTGTAAAGTAGGATTCCTAAACTTTGAAAGAGTTAAAGTGAGCTCTTTCTATGGATTGATAACACATTCGCAGACAAATTACCTGTAACAGACTAGAAATTAAATGATTAGCTTATTTCAGATAGCAGACTTTCCTGTCGGAGCCCCTAAAATAATTAGGATGAAATCACATAGAAATGATTTTTTTTTTTTTTCTGAAGCCAATGAGAAAACACCTATTTGTAATAATAGGGATAGCACTCATAATTTGGTCATCAATAAGAAGCTTGAATTTGAGAATATGAAAACAGGAGCCAAAGGCATTATTAAGATTTTGCCTGAATCTCTTCTTGCATTTGCCTCTGACATAACTTTAGAATCCCAAACTGAAAGGATCTGGAAACAAAAGAAGGCTTATGCCTGTTACGGAATGGCAGCACTCACTTGAAGTCTCTCTCTTTAGGACAGCTTGCATTTTTGAGCCTCAAGATTGTAATATCTCTTCTTCTTCACTTGACTTGCAGTTTCCCTAATCTTATATGAACAAGTATGACACCATGTGTCAAATCTATGGAAAGTATCCATAGTTTACTTATTACTGTATGTGTCAACAGTGACACTTGTAGTGTTATTGAATCAGTAGTGGCAAAGCTACATGTATAACAGTTTGGATTGGTTTTTTTTCTCATAGACTCCGTCTCCTGACTATTATGTTCCTTTTAGGGTTATTTCGTATTCTTTTTCCACAGCCACTGCACTGTGGAAGTTGCTAGCCGGCATGAGAGCTGATACAGCCTCTGACTGTCAGCAACAATGCATTACTCTGGGTTATTCCCAGCAGGAGGAACAGAATTGATGCCAGAACCGTAAAACGAACTGCTCTTTGCAGTAGGTCCATGTTGGAGATGGATGGTGTGGGCTTCATCAGACACAGGGGAAGCTTCTACCAGCTGCTCAGACAGAACAACCCCTTGGCACCCCCACTACCAAAACCTTGCTGTGCAAAAATACAAAGTGGTAATGCTTGTGGGATGTATGTGAACTGAAATAAAGCCATGAGTCTTGTGGAAAAAGATGATAAGGCCCTACAATATCTTTTAATAGTATTAGAGAAATGCAGAATAATCCCAAACTTTCCATTTCCAAGGAATAATAAGCCCCATAAAACCAGACTACTTCTATTCTTTTTAGCAACAGCAGATTTACTACTGCCTACATGACAAAGATTTTAAAAGTCTTTCTCTGCGAATGGATAATATCCCATTCTCGAAAGAAAATAACTCTTCAGTAGCAGCTTAGTCTTTCTGATGATGTTAGTGATGGAACTTTTCAGAAGGAACACGCTTGTACCTGCATTACTTAGGGAAAAGTCATAATACATTCTTTATGTTATAAAACTCTAATCTTATGCTTTAAAAAGATCACAAGGAATTTGCCTTAAAAATGTCTAGAAAAACTCAAGCTGCATTGCCATAATCTTCCCATTTTAGGAAATTGTTGCATTAAGGTTTAAGCCATCCCAAAACTATGCAGCGACCAGAACCTCAGAGCTGTGGTTTTTACTGTGTTTCAGCAGAAAGTTTTCCTTTCTTTCCAGTTTTTGTACTATCTTGAGTTGCATTTGGGTATTAGTAGTTCTGACATTATGAACCCTCCTTTCAAGAAAGAATTGTGGTTTGGATCACTGCATCCAAACAGCTGCTTCTTTCTCATCCTCATGACTGCACCTACGGTCTATGGAGACCAAGTACAGGTAGTGGCTGTCTATGTTACTTCAAAAAATCACATTAGCAGCTGACTGGTTGTGAAAAAAGACCCCCAAAAATGAAACCAAGCCAAACCAAACCCAAAACCAAAATAAAAACCCAAACAAAAACAAACAAAACCAAAACCAAACAATAAAATCAACAAACACCCCCCTGTAGCACTCACCCAGGATACTGTCAGAATGAATCCTGTTGGGCATTCTCGTCCCTTGCCACTCCGGGTGTGTGGCAGTTTAGGCCTGTCTCTAGAGGCCAGAATTAAAAGTGTGCTCAGCTTCCTCACTAAGCAGAGGTATTCTGTGTGCCGTTAATGAGAACAGACCGTGTGGTCCTGAAGGGAGGGTAATGTATATGCTTTTAACGGAGAGAACGGTCTCTGTCAAATCTCTGGTGGTGTCAGGCAGGGTTGTCCAGCCATGTTTGTCCAAAATTCCATTTAGAGGCAGAGGATGGGGGGAAGGTGGGAAGAGGGGGATGAGGGTGTGGCAGGAAACAATTTGTGAATATAGAAGTACAGAAGGTCACACAGCCTGCACCTGCCTCTCTTAATCTCTGCAGTGTTCAGCTGTCACTGTAATGTGCATGGAAATTAGTCCAAATAATAAACCTAGAGTGTTACCGTAATTAGCCTGACAACAAGCTGGTGTTTCTTGCCCTCCAGCATGTCAAACTAGGTCTTTGGCAGGTTCCAAGGAATGTTGCTGTTTGAGATAGCTTAATTTTAGTTGAAATGAAAGCAATTTAATTGAGACATTATAATGGACAGTAAGTATGCTGTTCAGTACTTCCTCTCCTGGGGCCTTAATGGAAATGATCCAGAAAAGAATGGCTCAGATTAAGAATCCCACTCCTAGAACTGAAGTTAGACCTTCACAGTGAAAAACTACAGTTATCACTACTTTACCTTTGTAATTTGATGAGCTTTTTAATGAGATTTTGTTTGGGGTTTTTTTTGAGGGGGGGTGTGTTTTGATTTTCTTAATATTAAAGTGTTATATCATTAGTGACCCTGTTGAGTGTAGATCTTTTCTTCACAGAGCTACTGCTTTAATAGCCATAGCTCTGAGTTTTGTTAGTCTGCAACTGGGAATGTGTTGTGTGTGGCTCAACCCGAGCCAGCAGTCAAGCCCCAGGCAGCCGCTCGCTCACTGCCCCACCTGCAGGACTGGGAGAGAATCGGTATGGGAAAGGCTATCCCTTTTCCCTAAGAGAATTGTGGGGTGAGAGAAAGACAATTTGATAAGGAAAGCAAGACTCACAAACACAAGCAAAGGAAAGTAAGGAATTAATTGACTGCTCCCCACAGGCAGGCAGGTGTTCAGCCATCTCCAGGAGAGCAGGGCCCCATCACACATGATGGTGACTTGGGAAGATGAGCACCATCACTCCAAACATCCCCCCTCCCTCCCTCTTCCCACCACTCTATATACTGAGCATGCTGATCTGGAATATCCCTTTGGTCAGTTTGGGTCACCTGTTCTGGCTCTGTATCCTCCCAGTCTCCCATGCAGCCCTACCTTACCACTGTGGCAGCATGAAGAGCAGAAAAGGCCTTGGCTCTGTGTAAGCTCTGCTCAGAAATAACAACCACCTCTGTATTATGAACCCTGTGTTCAGCAGAAACCCAAAACAGCCCCATGCCAGCCACTGTGAAGAAAATTAACTCTACCCCAGCTGAAACCAGGATAGAATGCTGAGCTTCTTCTTAAAGAGAAGTGATGCAACAAGGGAGCTTAATTTACTGGTCTTGAGTAAACTATATTGGTGGTGAAACACATTTTCCCTAATTGATTTGGCATTAAGAAAGTCCAGTGGGCTTCATGTTTGACATACTTTAATGAAGAATTGGGTTTGGGCTTTTTCCTTTGTGTTTATACTTACGGGAGTGTTTTGTTCTCATTGTAGACAAAGGCCCCAAATCTGTGTGACAGTTGTTGCTCCAGAGTATAATGCATACATAAATCATCTAGAGTAGATGCACGAAGTCACAGAAGCTCCTTTTTTTCACTTAGTAAGCGTGGAATGGAGAAAGCAGTGCTGAAAACCCCCCTGTGTTTGAAAATTGGAACATTTGTTTGTCATTGCCAAGGTACAAGCCTTTCTGTTGCTGCTTTTACCGACATCCTCGAGTTTCTCTCTTGAAAAAGCTACCTGGCAACACCAGGTGTCACTGTAACAAAGTGAAAAAGTTCGCTTGCAAGTTAGCTTCACACTGCTCTGTGGCTACACTAGCCTGGGTATCTCGAAAGGGCTTTGTTTTCGTTCCCCAGGGCTGGCTGGCCAGCTTTTATCTCACACATGTGCAGCTCCCCTTGATCTGTGCACTGAGCTGCCACCCAGACCATCTACACTTCTGGCGAGCTTCTGAGGGGAGGACGCTGGCATCAAGGGCAGATACCTGAGCTGGAAATCCTGCTTTTAATGTGAAGTTTGCTTTTAGGGAAAGCTTAAAAGGTCGTACTTCCCAGCCTGGCTAACCCACCTGCAGCTGCAGTAGCACAAGTAGACAAGTGCTGAGCTTCCAAAAGTCAGGGCTACCGACCTCATACTTTTTGTTGACCTCTTATAATGTGAGTATTTATGTGATTAGTACATACACACACAAATAAAAATAAAACCAAAACCAAACAAACAAGTGAACACTGCACAAACATAATAAATTACGCAAATCAAAGGATTACACATTTTTAGATTAAGCTCGGCTCATTAATTTCCTCAGAAGTCTTGGAAAATCTGGTGTAGAGTTGTTGAGAGAGAAAGAAGCCTGAAAATGAAGAAGTATTGCCACCAAATGACATTTAATCCAGAACTCTCATTTTCCACAGCAACTTCTCAGGAGCACCCCTGAGCTGCTAGCTGAGAGGATATGGAGGTGTGCGTCAGGACCAACACAATTTTTACTTTTTTGTTTCGGTAGCTGAAAACAAGACTAGATGGAAAAGAGTTAGTCTGCCTTCCTGTGATGGATTCTTTCCCAAAAATCACCTGCTCCTTTACCATGATGGGCCAACCATAACTCAGAGCCAAATGCTCACACAGCTGCTTGCTCACTTTCTTCTCCTGCAACATAGGAGAAGGTAGAAGGAAGGCAAGGAGACTGGTGAGATAATTACAGCTTAATAGAGATAGCAAATAGACACCCAACCCTAACCTTAATCCCAGCCCTAAAAAAAAAAAAAAAGTAAAAAAAAGAGTGTTGGGACAGTGCAAATCAAAAAGCGAAGTTCAGTTGTCACTTCCAGGGGCTGTTTAGTTCTTACCAGAGGAGCAGGGTTTTGCCATGAGAAACACTTGTGGGTTGCTGTGGAGAAAGTCAGCTCCATGTCAGCCAGACCCAATACATTCGTGTACTGAATGTGCTTTCTGAATCGTTTCAGTGTCACAGCAAACTCATCTCTGAGTGCCAAAAATATAAATTATTGTAAGACTTTCAGTACAGACCTTTATTGACACACACTGAACAAATTTGTAAGAAACGATGTCAACATACACCTGGGGAGCCTTATGTACCAACCTAATGAAATGTTTGCCTCTCACTAAAAGTAAGTCACTGTGTTCACTAAGGGGTAAAATGCATGATAAGCAGTTCTTTTCTTGAAAGAAAGATTTGAACCTCTATTTTAGAAAGAATTAATGTCTTCTTCATTAGTTAGCAATTTGAAGACTTTCAACAAAAAATACCTGTAAGATGGTGAATATTTAGGATTGAGCTATTTGTAAAAATTTGAGTTTGTGAACAGCAGCAGCATTTGAGTTTGCGGTTTGTCTTTTTGTCTTTTGGAGGTTCCTCAATCCCTTCCCTTCATGAATGTGTGTGTGTGTTCTGGAGAAGTTTGAGTTTGTGAGAGGTCATGAGAGGAAAAAGGTACAATCATAAGTGCTAAGGAATAGAGACCTGAAAACTACTTATTGGCCACTCCCCCTGAATTTGGCTGTTCAGAATTCCTTATTTCTTTCACAATTAATTTAATATTTTGGCTGGTGATCTCTAGCGGAGAAACATGGGCATGAGGGCATTCAAATCCATGCCAGCATGTTGTTTTATTCAATATTAAAGGTCTGTATTACTGTAGAGCAGCTTTATAGAACAGCATTGTACAAGGTTTTCTTCTGAAGTACTAAAGGACTTTGTGAGACATATGGAATTGTCCATTTATCTCAGGTGTCCTGTTTTTTTGGCTGGATTAATGTTAGCTTTCTTCCTAGTAGTTGGTACAGTGCAGTGGTTTGGATTTATGTTTTTGGAAGACAGAGGAGTTTAAAGGGTGCCCTGGTTTAACACCAGCCAGCAACTAAGCTCCCAACAGCCACTGGCTCATTCTCCTCTTCCTGATTCTCCTCTTTCCCCTTTTCCTTCTGGTGGGAAAAGGGAACAAAGAGTTAAAAAGAAAACTCGTAGGCTGAGATAAAGACAGTGTAAAATGTACAGTAAAAGGTAAAGCAAAAGATGAACACACAAGCAAATTCATTTTTGAACAAGGAATGAACAAGGAATTCATTTACTGCTTCCCATGGGCAGGCAGGTGTTCATTCCTCTCCAGAAGAGCAGGGCCCCATTACACATCTTGGTGACTTGGGAAGACAAACCCCATCACTCCAAATGTTCCCCCTCCCTCCTCCTTCCTCAACTTCATATACTTAGTGAGACGTCATATGGAACTTTGGTCAGCTGGGGACAGCTGTCCTGGCGGTGTCCTCTCGCCAGCCTCCTCTCTGGTGGAGTGAGGTGAGAAGCAGAAAAGAGCCTGGTCCTGTGTAAGCATCAAATCCAGACTGTGTAAAAATCAGTGGGAATCTCAGTATTAAGTCTAATGGTGTCTGGATCTGACATTTTCAAATCTCTACTGTGCTAGAGGTGATTTTGAATATGAAGCCTTCTGCATTGCAGGCCCTCAAATCAAAACTTGCTCTTGCTGAGAAGACCTTGTGGTCCACACGGAATTTCACTATAATGAGATGATTCACAAGCATATCCACAAATGCTTGTTTATCCAAACTGGTCACACAGAAGCTGTTTTGAAAAACTGTTATAGCAGTGTATATTTCTGATGTGAATTTTTCTTGGTAGAAAGGCCATTGTACCTGAGGATGTCTTAAGTCTCAGATAAGGTAGATTTGGGTAAAACTCTTTCCAACCCAACAAATAGGTGTAATTCCTGTTCATCCCAAAAGTGGATTCTCTGACCCAAATCTTGGCAGCTGAAGGATTTACCTTCCAATGGTGTAAGACAGGTGGACACAGAGGAGTTGGATAACACAGCTACCAGCAATTCTTCTGTTTTTCTAGACTTTTCTCAGGCAGAGCTAAAGGTTTCAAACATCTCTCCTCTGCTAACTTGACTGTTTTTTGACTCTGAGGGTATTTTGTACATTGAAAACAAAATAGATGAAATTTAACAGCATCTGTTAAATCTTCCCTAAATTCCCCCATAATTTTTTCGTTGCAAACTTAAATGATTTCTATGGTAACAGCAGGAGAGCGTTTCTAAATTTATAACATCACACTGTGGGTGGGCATCAGTGCTATTCTCTGCTGAAAGATATTTGCAATTGAACAATTACAGGTAAACTCTAAGATTTGCTTAAAACAGATGATATATTTTTTATTGTTTTACTTTTTAGGGCAGATGCAGCAGTCAAAAAGTTCATTTTTGTTCACAATTTAGGTCATGACTCACTTGTCTTGGCTGCAGCAAATGTGATGACTGGATTAGATACACCAGCAATGTTCAGGTATCAGGAACCGTTCCTTTACATAATGTAAATCATGAAAGTGTCAAAATCAAATCTCTGGTCATAATCATAACTGATGAGTTCACCATGGTTTAATCATGAATTACAATGTGAGCATTTATAATTAAAGACCAAATCAAGAGCATGAAATGAAAACACACTTGAAAGCTACAGCTTTCACAATACTGTTCTCATTTAGTAATAGTACTAATATTGAATTAAATGAGGTAAAATTAGTATTTGTTATCACAGAAAAAATCTAAAGGTTCTTGACACTTAATCTAAGTAGGTAAATCCCTAGTGTTTTTTGAAATGGATGAGGTAGTGACTAGGTCTCTATTAAAAGTTGAAAGTAGGTTTTATTCTGGGGAAATTTGGATTTGATCCACAGTATTTCCTGAATTGCGAATGGCTCTGCAGTAAGAGGTACAGGCCATCATGTAAGTAAACTGCATTTGGAACAAAGTAAAGTGCATGGGTATGGAACTAGATGTGTTTTGTAAAGAGATATAAGATAATGTTTTAGGAGTTGGGTGTTACATTGAAAGATATCTCTTTCTGCAAGCTCTTGCTGGTGTACATAAAATAACAGAAGCATAGAATGGTTTGGGTTGGAAGGGACCTTAAATATCATCTAGTTACAACCTCCCTACCACGGGCAGGGACACCTTCCTCTCCCAGAACTACCAGCTGTTTTCCTTCCTAATTAGCAGTGAGTGGATAAGAGTTTGAGCAAATGGACAAGAAGAGAGACAGAATGTCCTTTCTTTAGACAGTAGGTAGAAATTAAAAAGCAGAAATACTGTTTTCAGTAATATTTTCCTGACAACATATTTCAGACACTGCCTTCCTTACTAGCAATCTTTTTCCTGATGCAAAAGCAGCTACAAGGACAAAAAAATCAATGCAGAAGGCCTACAAAATATTCCATGCACCACAAAACACTTGCTTCAAGAGCTTACATAGTCCTTGGGGCCTTGTGCAGGCAAACAACTGGAGTCTTGATTCGCCTTCTGAAAAAAATCAAATCTATTTTCATGCCACCTTAAAAAAACACCAACAAACCCACTTTGACTCTGACTTGGTTGATTCATTTTTACAGTTGCTGTTTGCAAAGTGCAGGAATTAATCACTCTGATTAATGTCTGTGGTGTTTCACATCAAATGCAGCCCTGTTTCTTTGAACAGTTTTACTGAAGTGGGTCCAACTCAGAACACAATATAGTTTCAATAAGGCAGGCCAATTTAAAGATATAAATTATACATTCCCTCCCTGCTTCTGGCTTAGAAGCAAGTAACCATGGTGACTGGAAAAGCTTAACTTCTGCACGGATTCTGAAATTGTCACCTCTCATAGCTTTGTTCCCTCCTTAAGCCCCCCAAAAAGAATTACCTTGCCAAAATAACTCCATTACTCCATAAAGTGATGCCAATAGCAAAGCTTCTTACAATTCAGCCTAACTCCAAACTGCTGCCGTTGTATCACACAGCAGGTTATCTCTAACCTCATATCTACAGGGCAGTTCTGATGACAAACTGGAAAAAACAGCTGACCAAACAAGTCCAAAGGGGATTCTCTATATACAAGGTAAGACTTTCAAAAACACCTCTGTGCCTGGTCTGTGCTGACTCCTTGGCACATGAAGCTTACTGCTGTGACCTGTGCAGCTCACACAGCTGGCATGGGGTCATCCAGCACTCAGCAGGTTTGTACCCAACCTGAGAAGTGTCTCCAGGATCACCAGTGTGCTGGGAAGTCCAGCTTGGAAAGGCCAGGAGGGAGTCAATGCCCAGAGGGAGACAGAATGGGGGCCACTGGTGGTGAAAGGAGTCTCTTGCCCCATGCCCTGTCAAGCCATAACACTGCCACCACCACCAACCGCCCCAAGCAGCCTCTCCCCAGCAAGGGGCACTGTCTCGCCTCATCTGGGGCTGCGTATAAGGCTCTCTTGACTAGTGAAGTATCAACCTATCACTGACAACTAATCCCTCACAAGTTGTTTTTCTGTAGGTCTGATATTTACAGTGTGGTAATCCAGGAATTTTGGAAGTGTAAAGAAGGGCTTTGGCATAAAATTGTGTTTATACTCAATACCATACACTCTCTTAGTTCTTCAGTTTCAATTGGCTAATCTGAAAATAAGTCTTATCTTATAAAACCTTGTCAAAAAGAAACTCAAATGTCAAGATAGACAGGGCACCATTTTCCAAAATCACTTTGCAAAGAAGCCTCCATGTCCTTAACTACCTTTGGTATACAACCATTGTGAAAAAATGGGAAAAAAACTTGAAGCAAGGTTGGAACAAAGATCCCATAGTAATTCTGTTGTGTATCTATACAACACATTGCTTTGAGCTGTTTCGGTGCAGGTCTTTTTTGAAAGAACAAAAGTTCACTCAACTGTACTTCATGGTATATATACTTACATTCCTGGTTCCTCCTGGACTGAGGCCAGGGACTTTCCACATTCTGCAAGGTCAGTTGCCTTTGTTATCTCAAACTCTGCTCGCACAGGGCCATTTCTCACATTATAGGGATTCTCTGGACGGTTGATAAAAACTGTATTTTTTTGTTCTAGTAACAGGAACACATTAAATTTTCCTTCCTTCATTGCTGGCAAATGTAAATTGAATTTTGAAGCAGTAAGTAGTAGTAAATAGAAAAGATGGTGGGGAGCTCAGTGTGATTTCAAGGAGGCTTTTGGGGTCCAGGCAAGATAAAGAAGAGTTCTTTCTTCCCTATATGTGTTGTGAGCAGAGTGCTGGTTTGGGGGGACAGGCTGATGACCACCTCTCTTTGTCTACACCCAAAACTGGTGTGGAATAAATCTGGAGATGCATGAGCTTGGATAAAAACAAGGGATATAAACTAAAGTCTCATTCTTTTTGGAGTACATCAAACCTTACCAGCCCCAAGCAGAGGATAATCTCTAAAAATATTTGCTGCTGCCTGGTGGTTCACTTCTTGACTTTGGCTAAGCTGCTCCCTGACACAGTCATTACAGATCTTTCCTGGAAGTTAAATTACCAGGTGAGACAGGTCATCCATCTGAAAATCCAATTTTTTTTTTTGTTTGTTTATAAGGCAAACTTCTTTGGAGATTACAGTGTTGTTTTAATCCTTGCAGTTCACAAATGCAATGCAATATATGACATACATGCACTTTAGCATTTCTGTGGTATGATACCTGGCAAAAGACAACTCAACCAATATCTGGAATTAAAAAAAATTTGAAAGTACTCAGCATTTTAAATCCTCTAGCCTATAGGTGTTCCAGTTATTTTGTGTGGAAACTGAAGACTGATGTCTTCTTCTTCTATTTGAACAAAGTTGAAGTAGTTTCTGTGATGTGTAATAAGACCTTTTTCTAAGAAGTAGAAACCTTATCTTTTTTGCCATACTCTCTGATCTACAATTAAAAAAAATATATTTAACTGCCCTCCACAAATTTTAAATAATTATGTTGGTCTTTGAATTAGTGATGTCATGTTTTTCTCTGCAAAACATGATGGAAGAATGGCTGATTAATCAAAAGACATTTAAAGGGATGAGTCAGAGAACAAAATATAAGAACTCATAAAACCTGTGCTACACTTTGAGGACATATTTCATATTTCTGTTCTTGCCAAAATTTCACCAAGCTCTTCTGAAATTGGGGTGTGAGAGATTCTGAGGGGAGGTATTAGGTGAAAGAGAGGACTTCTGTTCTTCCTCTTTCTGTGGAATCTCTTGGTCATCAAATCAGACAGAGCTGTATTTTTTCTGAGGTTGGATGTAGACTAGCTTGAAATTCTTTTAAGTCACAGACTTGCTGCAGCCCAAACCTGTGCACTGCTGAACATGCTTTATTAAATGAAATTACAATTATTGCCTCTGAATTAAAATTATTGCCTCTCTTACCTCTTACCCTGTCTTGCATAGCCCAGGCATCAGACCTGTCAGTGACTTTGTTCTGTGTGTGTGGCACACACATAACAAAAGACTGACTGATGTCAGAAGCTACTGACAAGATTTGCTTTACAAGATATTGTAAAGTTTGTTCGGTACAGTTGCATAAAAGCAGTAGAACTAAGGCAGTGATGTCCAGTGTGCAAACATTAAAAGGAATCAGACTGCAGTAACACTCTTCTAGAAAATCAATAACACATGTCTGGAAGAACCACAATAGACTGGTTTTGACCTACAAAAGGAGGAAATAATACTTTGGGCCAAACCTGCCAAATTTTTTTCTCTTTTCTTTTATCACAGGGGTCCTGAGCCTGGCCATCCTGACATCAGAGACCTAAAGCCAGTCAACCCTCTGAATATCAAGAGCCAGAAAGAAGCATCAGACACATGGTATGATATACATAAGGCCTGACTAATTATGGTTAATTTTTAGATGCTAAGAATTTGCCTAGTCTTTGAACATAAGTAAAAACAGTCTGGAAGTTTTGAGGTTTGCCTGCTCCCATCACAGCAATCCTCAGATGCCTAACAAAAACAGCTGCAGCACCACCAAAATGCACTGCTGTTTGAGTCCTCACAATGGTCCTGATGCTTTAATACACTAGGGACACAGGACAAACACTACTGCAGGGAACATCTGAGGAGCAAACCTTTCTCTCACAAATAATGTCTTTTACAAGCTTGCGTTAGCTGCCCTTATAAATCTATTTTACAGTGTTATGCATGCTACTATTCAAATCCTTCACAGACCTAAGAGAATATAAATACTGTTGTGACAACCATGGTTACATTATTATCACAATTTAACCTTGCTTTCAAAAACTCTGGTTTTAGCAGATCAGGTAACCTGGCCACGAGGTCTAACTGTACAATTTTCTGATTAACTGGACTGTACCCATATCTCAGCCTTGTATGGTAAGCCACCTGATTTATTAGGACTAGCTTTTTTTGACTCTGTTTTCAAAAACTAGAAAAGATCAAAATTTACTTTACGACTGACAGGAGGCTGCTGATGTCTGGTGACTTTTCACTCTCACCACTGTTGGTCACCTTGGCATGGACCCCGCCACCATCACCATAGCACAGCCTCCAGCAAAGACTCCAGGCCCTGCTGTGCCCTTGTCCCTCTGAGATGCTTCCCTATGATCTGGGAGCTGTTACAGCATTATGCTCAACATCCTGTTTATGGGAAGGAGGGATCATAGCTTACATACGAGGGTGATGGAAATCTTAGACATCTAATTCATGAATCTTTAATCATCTTTTGGATGTGAGGGCAATCTGGCTGTGAGATCTGATATGCCATTGATTGCACAGGTTGATTTGACTGGGCTGGCTAGCTTAGGCGGGCGTCCCCTTTCTTCCTCAGCATTCCATGTGTGTTCCTCCTGGAGCTGTGTGCGCGGTTAACGAGGACATCCTCCCCAACAGACATGGTATTGTTCACTGGTCAAGGGTGTGTGGTAGCTGTGCTCCCCTGCTGGAAGCTCTAAGTAAGCTCAGGGTCCATTTGTAGCAGACAGTAGGGTAGTCGAACATCCAGTACTAAAGATGCATCCAAATGAGAAGCTCCATGCAGCAGTCTGCCAGTGGGTTTTTTTGAAAAAAATAAATTTCTTAGGGCAACAAAGCTGGGGAAGGGTCTAGAGAGCAAGTCATATGAGAAGTGGCTGAGGGAGCTGGGGTTGTTTAGCCTGGAGAAAAGTAGTTTCAGAGGGAGTTTATCACTCTCTACAACTACATGAAAGGAGGTTGTAGCCTGGTGGTTGGTCTCTTCTCCCAGGCATCCAGTGACAGGGCAAGAGGAAATGGCCTCAAGCTGAGCCAGGGGAGGTTGAGGCTGGACAACAGGAAGAATTTCTTCACTAAAAGGGTAGTCAAGCACTCAACAGGCTGTCCAGTGAAAGTGTTCAGGAAATGATTGGACATGGCACTTAGCGCTATGGTCTAGTTGACATGGCGGTGTTCAGTCACAGGTTGGACTCAATGGTCTTAGAACTCTTTTCTAATCTTAATGTTTCTATGATTCTGTGATCTAGATCTAATTATAACATGAATTAGCAGTATTTCAGTCAATTCACCTCTATATGGAGAAGTCTTGGTAATAATAAAATTGAAATTGAAACACCCCCATTCTGTAGTTTTTATCCCCCTTTTCCTAGTGCTCTTCTTCCCACTGCTCGCCTGCATCTTTAAGTCAACAGATTTGGGCCCCTAGGGAGGACAGTGTCAGAAGCTGTCAGCCTCATGAATGCTTCAGGAGGAAAAAGATACTGATGTCACTGGTTTCTTCTTTCTCTCTCCAGGAGCCACTTGAGGCCACTTGTACACATCTGCTAACATGATTTTCTTTACATCTTCCTTTTTCTTCAGTGGTCTGTAGCAGCATCCTACAGTGCCAAGCCTGTTCCCCACTTCCTATCACCCCATGCCTGTACTCCTCTGCACCATATTGTGCATCTCCACTTTTCAAGGCCTTTGCTGTTACACCAGACCTGGGTTTCTCTGCCTTATATCATTGTGTCAGAGGTGTAATTATCCCATTCTGCATAGAATAACTGCTTGTTACTATTAATTGTAAAAACCTGTGGTTGTACTACATGCAAGTAAAAGAGATTGATCACCAGCACCTGCTCAATTAGAGAAATTGCTTTCACAGCTGAGACAAGAAAAAGAAAGCTGCTGGTCAACAAAAAGTTCAGACAGAACAAGACTGACAAGCTTCAGACCCAAGGTCTTGCAAATTCAATAGAAAGTGTGACAGGTCTGAGCCCCTGTTAGCTGCTCTGAGCCACCGTGGAAATGGGCAAAGATACCATTACTGCCATTTCTACCCTAAAAAAGCCAGCTACCAAGAGCTTTAGGAGCATGCTTATTCCTGAAACTCTTGACAGGAAAGAGAGAAGGTGTCAGTCCTCAAAGATGGAATCAGGATTTAAAAAAAGAGACCTTTTACTTGGTTTGCAAGAAGCAGAATTAGAATAGGACTGTCTGGATGCACCAGGTAAGGAAAAGAAACAGAATCCGTGATGGCAGGATGGATGATCACAAGTATAAAACCCCTATTGTGAATGGCCATACAGCACTGTCCCTTAAAAAAAATCCCAACAACAACAAAGAAGCACATCCTATTAAACCCTAATAAAACTAAAATTTAATATCCAAAATGTATTTTAATTGAATTCTCAGCCAAAAACTTTCAGTGTGATTCCAAATGAAGTTATATAAAGCTCATGAAATAAGAGAAGTTGTCTCTTACACCTTAAGTTGCACTCAGTAGAGTTTTAGGAAAATACCCCTTTTCAGATACTTTTAACTTTTTTAAGTTAAGTTTTTAACTACTGTAAGTCTGATGAGTGCCAAGTGACAGGGCAACTCCTATCATGTACCTATAAATGAACGAATTAAAATATCCAATGGCTCAATGACTACACTTTCATTTGAATGTTCAACAACAAAGTACAAAATGCTTTTGTGCTAGAAAATGTAGAAAAGTCTTTTGTGTTAAAATAAAATGAGGGAGAATAATGTCAATAATGTCAAGCTGATTAATTATGTGTATTCAGTGTCTCTTTACTAATTTCTGGGAAATTAGTATTATCTAACCAACTATTGTATCTCTTCAAACCCTGCAGAAGACCTGAAGCACAGATTTATTTCCTAGACAAATTTAGCTGAGATAATAACATAAAATCTGTTGTTCAGTGTTTCCTGGAAATTTCTGTGTGGGGTCAAATGCATGCATATATATTTTTCGTATTGAATTTAAGTAGTGATTACATACAATGTCCTGCACAGTTGTTCCACTTTTTCATTCTTTTAATTGAAAATAGGAAAAAAGGACAAACAAAAAACAGCTCTCTAGAAACAGAGTGTGTTCTTCTTTCCTTCCTTCCAGAAAGGAAACTTCAGCAAAGCTTTTGGCACTCTCTCTTACAACATTCTCATAGATTAGGAAATGTGTGTTAGGTGATTGGACAGTGAGGTGGATCAAGAACTACCTAAATGGCAGAGCTCAGAGGATCTAAATCAGCAGAACAGAATCCATTTGGAGGCCTGTAGTCAGTGGTGTTCCCCAAGGATCAACACAGGGTCCAGTCTTATTCCACTGGTTTATCAGTGACCTCTGCTTATCAAACCTGTTCTCCTTTCATGACAATGTAAACCACCCAGCTGATCGAGGGAAGCCAGTTCATGTAATCCTTTTGGATTTCAGTAGAGGTTTCAAAGCTGTCTCTCCCAGTATTCTTCTGGACAAAATGTGCAGCACACAGCTGGATAAACACATCATGGGATGGGTGAGCAACTGGCTCAGGAGTGGGGCAGAAAGGGTGATACTGAATGGGGTGACATCAGACTGGGGACCTGTCACCAGTGGGGTTCTGCAGGCTCCACCTTAGGCCCTGTGCTCTTCAACATCTCCATAAACAACCTGGCCACAGGACTGGAAGGGTCACTAAGCAAATCTGCAGACAATACAAAACTGGAAGGAGGTATTGATTTCCTTGGGAGGCCCTGAAGAGAGACCTGGGCAAATCAGAGGGCTGGGAAATCACCAACCATATGAAGTTCAACAGGAAAAAGTGCTGAATTCTGCACCTGGGATGGAGCAACCCTGGATGTGTGGACAGCCTGGGGAATGAGAGGCTGGGAAGAAGAGACAGAGAAAGGGGGGTCCTGATAGATGGTGAGCTGAACACGAGCCAGCAGTGCCCTGGCAGCCAGGAGGGCAACCATGTCCTGGGGGCATCAGGCACAGCATCACCAGCCAGGCCAGGGAGGGGATTGTCCCGCTCTGCTCTGCACTGGGGCGGCCTCACCTCGAGTGCTGGGGCAGCTCTGGGTGCCACAATAGAGAAAAGACATTGAGCTGTCAGAGAGTGTCCAAAGGAGGGCACCAGGATGGTGAAGGGCCTTGAGGGGAAGCCGTGTGAGGAGTGGCTGAGGGCACTTGGTCTGTTCAGCCTGGAGGAGAGGAGACTGAGGGGAGACCACATCACAGTCTCCAACTTCCTCATGAGGGGAAGAAGAGGAGCAGACACTGATCTCTGCTCTGTGCTGACCAGTGACAGGACCTGAAGGAATGGCCTGAAGCTGTGTCAGGGGAGGTTTAGGTTGGATATTAGGGAAAGGTTCTTCACCCAGAGGGTGGCTGGCACTGGAACAGACTCCCCAGGGAAGTGTTCACAGCACCAAGCCTGTCAGGGTTCAAGAAGCATTTGGGCAATACTCTGAGGTGCACTCTTGAGGGTGGTGCTGTGCAGGGCCGGGAGCTGGACTCAGTGATCCTTGTGGGTCCCTTCCAACACAGCATATTCTGTGATTCTGTCACCTGGATGAAGGGATAGAATGCACCCTCAGCAAGTTTGCTGGTGATACCAAACTGGGGGAGTGGCTGATACACCTGAAGGCTGTGCTGACATTCAGCAGGACCTTCATAGGCTGCAGATTTGGGTGGGGAGAATCCCAGTGAGGTTCAACAAGGGCAAGCGTAGGGTGCTGCACCTGGGGGGGAATAACCCCAAGTACCAGCACAGGTCAGGGGCTGGCCTAAAGGAGAGCAGCTCTGTGGAGAAGGACCAGGGAGCCTTTGAGGATGATAAATTTGTCTAACATGAAGAGCACAATTTTTCCGTATAAGGAAAGGTGATCATAGAATGTTAAGGGGTTGCTCTGTCCCTATCCAATGCTGTAGCCGCATCCTAGAAGGTTACCAAATTTGTCAGGCACGATTCCCCCTTTGTAAAGGCATGTTGGTTGTTACCAATCACCTCTTTGTTTACCATGTGTCTTAGTATAGTTTCCAGGAGAATCTGTTCCATGATCTTACCTGGCACTAAGGTGAGACTGACTGGTCTTTAGTTCCCTGTGTCTTTTTTTCCCTTTTAAAAAATGTACGTTATATTTCCTTTCATTCCAGTCATCAGGGACTTCACCTGACTGCCATGATTTTTCAGAAATTATGGATAGCGGCTTAACAACTTCAGCTGCCAGCTCCCTCAGGACCTACAGATGAATCTTATTGGGTCCTGTGGAGTTGTGCACTTTCAGGTTACTTAGGTGGTCTCGAACCTGATCCTCTCCTATGGTAGATTTAGGGTCTTCATTCTCCCAGTGCCTGAATTTTCTGTTCTGAAGTTGAGAGGTGTGGTTGGAGAACCTCAACAGAGAAGAGACCTTGGACTTCAGGCACAAAAAGTTTGCCTTTTTCAGAGAACTTTTAGGTGGGATCCCATAGGAGGTACCTCTGAAGGGCAAAGAAGTCCAGCAAAGCTTGTTGGCCTGTAGGGACTGCACTCTATGGGTACGAGAATGGTCCATCCTCATGGAAACAAGGAGACATATCAGGAGGCCAACTTGGTGAAGCAAGCGAGTTGTGACACATACTCAACAAAAAAATGCAAATACAGGTGGGGACAAGGGCAGGATACAGAGAAGAAAAATAAACACTGCCAAGGCACGTAGAGGCAGAGTAAAGGAAGCCAAAATTCCACTGGTTTGCAAGAAGTGTCAGGGGCAGTGGATGCTTTTACTACTACATTAGTCACAAAAGGCTGACCATTGCAGGATGGGGTGGGTGATTCAGTGACAGCAGACGTGGATAAGGCTGGTCCTCACCACCTTGCTCATTGACACCAACAAAGTCTGCCAGGCCTCTGCACCCAGTGAAGGAGGAGAGGAGCTACCAGCCTGGTTTAATGGTCACGTCAGGGATCATGCTGGAGCACTCAGCACTCACACATGTTCTGGGACCTGTCCTGCTGCACCCCAGGGTGCTGAGGGAGGTGGCTGATATCCTTGTACAGCCAGTTTCCATCAGCTTTCCAAGGGTGTAGACACCAGGGAGAACCCTAACAACTGGAGAAAGGGAAGTGGCCCACCTGCCTGAAAAAACGGGCAAAAGCCACATTGAGGAACCATATCCCTGTTGGCTGGCCATCAGCCTGGGGTAAAATCAAGGAGGGATACATCCTGGGGCCCACACCTGGGCACTTGAGAGAGAAGACAGTGACAGGGAGCAGTTGGCTAGAATTTACCGAGGGTATTTGTTGCTGCTAGAGAAAGATTCTCTCCAGTAAAACTGTAAATCCTAGGAATTTACATAGTGCAGAAATAAACAAGGCATTCAACTGAAGTAAACACACATTGAACTACATCATGTTTACTTCAGCTGTGTTTTTTTCAGAGGCTGGGTTGTTGGAAAATGTGAGCCAGTGCCAAATTATTGTAACTCCCAAGACTAGGAGGAAGATCACCTGACTTTGTATTTATTCAACAGAAAAAATTATTTTACTTCTGCTGCATTTTATCCTTTTGTGTGGTGGCTGTATTACGTGGGATGCTGAAACATGTGCATAATGAACAAATTCTTAGGGATCATAATATGCAGAATGTCTCTTTTGCTGCTTTCTATCCATCAGGTTTTTCTGAATACAAGGAATGATCATTCTACGGAATAATTGATATGTACCATCCTAGTAGCTGCACTAGCCACTCTCATTTCTATATAGTTTCAGAAAACAAAATGCAAACTTCTTTCCCTTATTTCTCTCATTGCATGAGAAGTCAAAATATATGATTCAATAAAACACATTTGTTTGTTAAGGTAGAGGAAGATACAAAAGGAAAGACCTGTAATAATACTTTAGATTCCTGAATATGCGTTCCTCCTTTAGTGTTCACTGAGTCTTCAAGATGATTGATTGACTGGAAATACAAAGCCTGATTTTCAGCCAGTGAGAGTCAGCTCAGCTCCATTAAGGACCAATCTATGAGGCAAGGTGGCCTCTGAGTGTCAGGCTCAGCATGAATGCAACACAGAGAATCTTTGAAAGGGAAATTCAGTCTAGCCATGAAATGTATGTGTTTTTATGAGCTGATACAAGACATGACAGAAGGACTACCCATTATTAAGAACGGAAATAAAATTTTATCAGACTTCCCAAATAGTTAGCTAATAAAGAAAAAACCCCTACACTGACAAGGATGTTACTCTGAAGCAGAATAGTATGGAAGCATAAATTGTACATTCTGTCATTCTACAGAGCTTCCCTAACACAGAAAGAAATAACTAATCTTTCAAGCCCTATCTTTCAAATATAAAACCTACCAATTTCTCAAGTATTGGCCAAAGCATCTGTAGAAGAAATGTTAGAATGAGTGAAGAAACAGTTCTGCCCAGTGTCCCAAGACAGAAAGAAGGGAACTATACAAAGGAAAAATTCCATTCAGTTTCATTAAGAACAATGGACTAATTTTTTTTACAGAATAAAATCATAATCTTGTTTATTTGATCCTTCTTTATTATGCTATTCACAATACTTGTCACAAGCCTTACAAATGCAGTCTTACTCTCCCCTTACTCTTGCAGCGGCAGAGATGTAAAATTTGGGTTCATAGCAGGTGCAAGTCTCATTGCAGCCCCCTCTTGTGGAAGTTCTAGTGGGAAATAAGGCCTTTAGTTTGATGTGTTATTGTCTAGGAACAGTAATCCCTGCTTTAGTGCCCCCACAAAACCCATGCACTGCTCGCTCCCCCCTCCCCCTTCCCAATGCACTGTGCTCGAGAGGGGAGCTGGGGGCACAAAAGGCAAAGACCACAGGTTGAGATAAGAACAATTTACTGGAAACAGCAATGAGATAAGAAAATGAACAGAAACAGCAACAATATCAATGACAGAAGGTGCAAAAGGGAGAATGATTCACATGTAAAATGCTCACCTACCACCCTGACCAGAAGAGAACCCTTCTCCCTGGAAGAGACTCCCTTCCCCCGCTCTTGGCAATGACTTGAGGTGGTATAGAATAACTTCTGGGTTCTGGCCATGCCCCTCCTGGCTACTGCAAAATTAACCCTGTCCTGGCTGGAGCCAGGACAGATGGGAAGTGAATATCTTTTTATTTTCTCCCTTCCTTTCTTGTCCTCCAGTCACTGAATTCCCAGGCTCTTAATCTAAAGTCTGTCCAGCCACAGTCTGTTGTAATTGGGGCCTTTGAAATGGCTTAGAGAACAGGTATATGACCTGAAGCTTAATCTTGACATGGTAAAAATAGCTGCAGCCATTATGATTATGAAAAAACAGTTCATTACCTGAAAGAACAACCTGACAGAACAACTACTTGTGGAGGCCACTCCATTACAAGAGACAGGCTGACCTCAGTTTTGTCTCCCTACACTGTCCCTGAGATCTCTTCTTGAAGTAAAATTAAACTTCCAAATTTTCAAGTAGAGATCTCTTAAGTCCTTTAAGAAAATACTTTGGGGGCAGGAGTCTCAGGGCTAGTATAATAAGCTGTTTCACATCCTCCACATCGAAACCGCCTCTCTGAAACTTTTTATACCTCAGTTGGAGATCTGTTAGGCAGAAAGCTATGAAAAAACTCTTCTTTGGCTGTGCAAGCAAGCACCCGATGGAGATTGGACAGTCAAAACAAAAAGAATTGCTGCTAAGTGAAACATATAATTTCAGAAGCTTAAATCAGAAAAAAGGGAAGAAAGCAGGCCCAGAAGCACTGATTAGTCTTGCAAGTACAAGCTTATCTACATCCCTTGTGAAATAGATATTGTCTTAGCAGGCACACTTTCACTGCAAAAGTATATAATATGTAAGCAGTCTTAAAAAACCCCTCAAGACTATCTTTAATCAGGTGCATCTGAGCATGATTTAAAGGAATGAGTTATCAACAAAGTGGGTGGTTGCATGTGGGAAGTGAATGAAATTGTTCGGCAGTGAGGAGTTAACGAATACTGGTGGGTGTTGCTATTTTTGTTTTAAGGCACACTGAGTTGCTGTTAATACAACCCTCAGCTAATCAGTTGCTTAGTCTTTAACCATTACAGGGCATTAGAAAAGGTGTCTTCTCAGTCCCAAAACTGGTTCAATTAAGTTGCCTAGGAAATGAACTACAATCTGGCTTTTCTGATCAACTCCTTCACTGTACAAAGTTGGTTTACAATAGAAACATTCCTTATGAATCTTTTCCCTGAAGACATGGGTCTCTATCAGTAATAAAATAAAGTTTTAATATACAAAAAATCTTGTATTTCTGCTGTATTTTGCTGCCAAAAGTATAGGCAAGTGTAAACCCCAACTTCATTTTGTGATGTAAAACACAATTGTCCACTTTTTCTTTTGTAGTTTGACTGTGTCAAAATAGCCTGGCTTTTTCAGTTAACATTTAACTGTTCATTTGAGGAGTGAAAGATGCAAATGAGGCGTCGTCTGCAAATCAGTCTTCCTCATAATCTGGTACTTTTTTTTTAAATCAATTTTGTGATTATACAGATGAAGTAAAATCAGGATGTCTAACAGCAACCGTTTCAAAATCACTGCCCATTATTTCAGTTCAGCCAGTTCCAGTGTGATTCAAGATTCCTAAACATATATGGGACTTAAGTTTTGCAACAGCAGAACATACTTTGAGGGCAGTGTTTGAGGGGCATCACCACTCATGGCAAGAGATCAGCAGGGGTATCTGAGAGGTCCATGGTGCTTTCCAGTCAGGAACTAACTTGGATATTTTACATTTCTGCATGATTTTCCTGATGTGACACACCAGGCCTGGAACATGGTTATTTATTGCTTGAAACACTCTAGGTTTTGCTAGCATGTGGCTCTGGAACAGCCCAGACACATCCAGCTTCGATAGTTTCCCAGTTAGGGCTGTGCTGTGCAAGCGCCTCTGGAGCAACCCTGTGTTTCCTAGAAACCAGGAGCTGCCATGCATCTCTTGTTCCCAGACCACCACCTAACTGATCTTAGCCACTTGGGAATCTCCCTGGGTATTGGCAATCCCCTTCTGCACAGTGAAGATGGCCTTCCCTCTCGGTAGTCATTACTGCAATAGTGGAGACCATTTATGTTACGGTTTCAAAATCTGTCCAGCTTTATCATGGAATCCATCTGCACAGAGCCTGCACTGAAGAACAACACACATATGTGACCTCTAATCTTGCAGGCTTGGGACATCTGTAGTTGCTGCAAGTACAGCTATAAACTCCTTGTCTACCACTTACACTTTTCAGGAGGTAATGTTTCACCTAAATCTCTTGGGAGAAAAAGCATTTTAAAAGCAAAAAATAGAGTGAGGCATTTTCTATAACATCCATTTTTGAGAATAAAATTAGAAATCAGTGCTGATACTATGGGAGTTACAGAACTTGTCCTGGATATGTATGAGGGTTTCTTTTTCTTTCCCTCAGCCCAACAGATGTTTTTGCCTGTATCTGCCTTGGAAGCTGTAGGGTTGGGACACGTCAAAACTTGTGTGGCTGTGGAGTCACAGTGTAGAAGTTCTCTTTCTCAAATGACACTGCCAGAGCAGAAAGAGTACTTTTGGCTGGTTGTCCAGACATCCATTTCCCTCTCACTTGACAGGGAAATAGGATAAAACTGCTCTTCCCCTAGACACTGAAGAAACTATGGTGGGTCCCTCAGCTGTTTTTCTGCAGCTCTGTGTGGAGGATTGAGAAAAAGGAACCTATTTGATTTGCATAAATTAACCGCCTTTTACAAAGGCTTAGTTGTGGGGGGGGTTTTTTCTCCCTGTTGTATGTAACAGAAAAAAACCCCCAAATTACAGTGGTTTAACACTGGAAGTGTGTGAATGAGTGTGACTTACCAGGGACCAAGATTCTCAAAGCAGACAATCCACTTTGCCTGCACTGTCTTTCTGTCATGGTGTACTATTCAAAGCATCATACTTGCATATCAAAAGAGCCTGTGAGTCACGACAGAACTTCTGAATCACAAAAAGCCTTGCTTGTGCCATGGATGAAAAAATAGTTTCACTGTGAATGCTAGCAGGCAGCAGATAATTGAGTACCTGTGTGTATGTGAGAAGGTGACTGAAGCGGAACTTCTACACTCCCAGGAAGAAGCCTGCTACTTGATAGTTGTGAGGGTCACGGGGTGGACCTGTAAATATCTATACCTGGTTTAAATACAGATGGCATGTCCTGCATTCTCCAATTCGTGAAGGGGCATGAGAAACCACTTAAGAGACTGATGACATATTCTGCTTCTGCATACAGACTATTCAGGTTGGGAAAGCTGGAGCCTGGAAAAGAGTGGATAAAAAAAAAAAGACAACTTCCTGGAAGTGAAGGGAGACTCTGGAGATTGGAGAGCTGAGTGAAGATGAGTGCCAGGGGATGCTCAGCATTCTTAGCCAGCAACACACAAAAGAGGTAACTGCCAGAGGTGACAGAACAGGAGCCTGCATGGCATTCTGCCTGACAACACTGGGACAGCAGTGACCTCCCTGCTACAGACTGAGGTTGACAGATTGGGAGTCTAATTCTGGGGCAAGTCTGGGTGTAAGTGCATGGCTCAATCCCTAGATCCTTGATGAGCTGTCATTCAATATGCCTCATCTGGGAAACCTTGACAAGTTGCTTCATATTTTTTAATTTAATGATTTTTAAAGAATTTTAGAGCAAAGGCTTACTAATGTGCGCCAGCTGATGCACATAGATGTTTTGGAGTAGAGATACCATGGCTCTTTTCCACAAGCATTAAAAGAAATGATGAAAAAAAGCACAGAAAGTATTTACCTCAATTATTTTGAATGCTTTTTTCTCTTAAATAAGATTTTTCTGGTGTAGTGGAGTGATAAAATTCTGAAAAGCAATACTGAAAATTTTAAAAAGCTTCACACTGAATATTTAGCCAATCTATTTTGTCAGAAGTAACACAAGATTGGGTACCATACAGAGTTTACTGTTGACCACCCCACTAACTCATATGAGAATGCAGACAGACCTCTTGCCCTACTATCCATGTGAAAGTATATTAGAGTGTATTTCCACTAGACTTGTGAAGATACTGATGCTTGGCTCTACATTCTTCTTACCAGCCACTTGAAAAAAAGTACAAATTGTCATTGGTACACTTTGAAAAAGACAGAGATAGGAAGAGTAGCAAATAATAGAATCCACTTCTCTGGTCTGGGCATCTTGACTGTTCTATCTCAAGCAAATTGTGCATATACAGACAGCAACAAATATAAGATGTATGCTCATGAGTCACTAATGTAGATTGCATTTATTCTGCAGCTAACTGAGCCACAGGATTGACCATGACCTGTAATCAAGGCAGTCTGACTTGTCAGTGTAACAGTACAAGCGAAATGGCAAATATGCTGGTTTCAGCTGTAAAAATAGGGACATTACATAACTTCTGCATTCAGCTTTACCATGGTTGTTTCTAGCATATGACATTCAGTTCACAATGTCCATGGCAGACACTGAAATCAGACAGAACCAGAAAAAGATGTAAGGAACATTTAAGCTGGGAAAATAGGCTGTCTCTTGAAGGACAAAAAATGCAATCAATTTAGCTTGTCAAGCAGAGTGAAGGGATCTGCTTGATCTCAGTGAAAGCAAAACTTTTATAAAGAATTTTCCTACTCAATATAAAAATATGTTTTGTTTGAGAATCCAATGTGAACAAATTCAAATTATGAATAAAGTAACTTTTTTTTTTTTTTTTTTTTTTTTGCCAGGAAAGGTAGTTATCAATGAAAATATTTTGCCACATCTTATTGAAGACCATAATGAATTCTCTACTTCTGGCAAATTATTAATCCAGATCTTCCAAGAGATGTTTGAGTAAATATACACAACCTCAGGTATTGCCAGTGATGCATATTACATAGGTCATCACACTATAGGATCACAGTTGTCTCTTGTTTATATAAAATTCAGCTGCATATATGAATGAAGGGAACACATTACAGTTTAACAGCCTTGAGTTTAGTGTCTCAGCTTAAAACTTGAAAGGAAAAGGACATCTCTTCATATCACTAATGTGAAAAATTGAAAAGCACATTTAAAAAAAATATTGGAAAATTTACTGGGGGTTTTAAGGATGTCTGAAGAAAACTTTGTGTAAACCACAGCAATCCTTGAATACTGCAAGGCAACAAAACATGTCTGAGAACAAACCTGAATGTGATAGTATTCATACATTCACTTGGGTTGAGGCCAGCTGCATGAAGTTCAACAAGGCCAAGTACTGGGTCCTGCCCCTGGGTCACAACAGTCCCTACAACAGTCCCCACAGCTACAGGATGGGGCAGAGTGGCTGGAAAATTGACAGCAGGAAAGGACCTAGGGGTGCTGGTTGACAGTGGCTGAACATGAGCCAGTGTGTGCCCAGGTGGCCAGAAAGGCAGTGGCATCCTGAATCAGCAACAGTGTGACCAGCAGGACCAGGGCAGTGACTGAACCCCTGTGCTCAGCACTGGTGAGGCCACACCTTGAGCCCTGTCTTCAGTTCTGACCCCTCACTACAGGAAAGACATCGAGGTGTTGGATCGAGTCCAGAGAAGGGCAATGGAGCTGGGGAAGGGTCTGGAGCACAAGCTTGATGAGGGGTGGCTAAGGGAGCTGGGGGTGTATAGTCTAGAGAGGCTCAGGGAAGACCTTATCGCTCTCTACAACTCCCTGAAAGGAGGGTGTAGCAACATGGGGCTGGGCTCTTCTCCCAGGCAACCAGCAAAAGGACAAGAGGACAGAGCCTCAAGCTGCACCATGGGAGGTTCAGGTTGGACATCAAGAAGAATTTCTTCATGCAAAGTGTTGTTAAGTAACTGAACAGACTGCCCAAAGAGATGGTGGAGTCACCATCCCTGGAGGTGTTCCAGAAATGACTGGATGTGGCATTCAGTGCTGTGGTCTTATTGACAAGGTGGTGATCAGTCAAAGGCTGGACTCAATGATCTTAGAGGTATTTGCCAGCCTGAAAGATTCTCTGTGTGTAATAAGCAGGAGAAAGGCTCCAGCATAAACAGGAGTCACATAAAAATAGAACTGAAAAAGCACTGCTAGTTACAATCTAGTCAATAAATTGAGGTGAGGAAGTAAGAACGCCAAGAATGATGAAACAATGTTCTTGGATAGCACTTGGCTAAAAAGGGCAAGTGATCCAATACTTTTTAACACTCATTCATGGCCTCTGCAACATGTCTTCGTGTCTTGGTGTTCTGCTTTGTGGTAGTATGTTGTCAATGTATCTGTTCATAATTCTCCAGTCAGTAAAGTTTGTCCACAGCTTTTGCAGATGCATTTCCAGCAGAAAAATTTTGCCTCAGCATTGCTGCTGTGAGAAGCACTGTGATGATTTTGTGAACTCTGTCAGGATTCTCTTCTGGAGGTGTCAACAACAGCATTTGGTATGTGACTGGGTATGCGTTCCTCATGTCAACTTGAGATTTAAGAGGAAAAGCACACTATAAAATTGTGAACACTGTTAGTAGCTTTGGAGAAAAAAAAAAAAAAAAAGAAAAGATGGGTATCTTCAGAAGAAGGCAGATACTTAGAATCACAGAATGGTTTGGTGTTTTTTGGCATTTAAACTCATCTAGACCAAGCCCTCTACCACGGGTAGGGACACCTTCCACTAATCCAGGTTACTCAAAACCCCATCCAGCCTGGCCTTGAACACCTCCAGAGACGGAGCATCCACAGCTTCTCTGGGAATCTGTTCCACTGCCTCACCACCATTAGAGTACAGAATTTCTTTCTTATGGCCAATCTCAATTAACTGTCTTTAGTTTAAAATTGTTACCCCTTGTGCTATCACTAAAGGCCCTGGTAAAAGTCTTTCTTATAAGAAATAATTACATGAGATAGATGTAAGAAAAATATACATTGAAAAGCCACAATAAAATCTCAGCTGGAGTCTTCTCTTCTGCAGGCTAAACACTCTCAACTCTCTGTCTGTCTTCACAGGAGAGGTGCTTCAGCCACCTCATCTTCTTCATTGCCTTCTTTTAACAAGTCCTTGTCTTTTCTGTGCTGGAAACCCAAGAGCTGGACGCAGCAGGTGAGGTCTTGCAAGAGCAGAGCAGAGGGACAGAATCCTCTCCCTCACCCTGCTGGCCGCACTCCTTTTTATGCAGCCCAGTATACAACTGGCTTTCAGGGCTGAAAAGGCATTCAGCAGATTCATATCTAGCTATTCAGCTACCAATATGCCCAAGTCCTGCAGGGCTGCCCTCAATTCACAGCCTCTGCTGATGTTGGTGATTGCTGAAATCCAGGTGCAACAGGGTGTTACTGAATTTCATGAGGTTCACATTGTCTCAGTCCTCGAGCCTGTCAAGGTCCCTCTGAATGGCATCCCTTCATCACATCAGCTGCACCACTCATCTCAGTGTCATCTGCAAGCCTGCTGAGAATGCACTCAATCCACTGTTTATGTCATTAATAAAGACACAACATTACCAGTGCCAATACAGATCCCTGAGGGACACCACTTGTTACAATCTCCTTTGGATACTGAGGCATTAATAACAAATCCTTGGATGCAGTCATCCAGTCAGTTTCTTATCCATTTAATAGTCCATCAATGAAGCATATCTCTCTAATTTATCAACAAGGATGTTGTGTGGGACAGTACCTTTAATGGCTAAAGGCTTCTACCTTACCTATTGGCATGATTCGAAGTGTTGTTCTGCTGGGAGGTAGGAAGGGCCTGCAGAGGGATCTGGACAGGCTGAGACCAATGGCATGAGGTCCAACCAGGCCAAGTGCCAGGTCCCACACTTTGGTCACAACAACCCCATGCAGCGCTACAGGCTGGGGACAGTGACTGGAAAGTGGCCCAGGGAAAAGGACCTGGGAGTGCTGGTTGACAGCCAGCTAAAAGTGAGCCAGAGTGTGCCCAGGTGGCCAAGAAGGCCAGTGGCATCCTGGCCTGTATCAGTGTGGTGAACAGGACTAGGGAAGTGATTTCCTCTGGTACTTGATACTGATGAGGCTGCACCTCAAATCCTGTGTTCAGTTCTGAGCCACTCCATTCAGGAATGACTTTGAGGTGTTGGAACAGGTCCAGAGAAGGGCAACGAAGGTTATGGGTGACGGTTATGGAGCACAAGGAACAGTTTAGGGAGCTGGGGGTGTTTAGTCTGGATGAAATTAGGCTCAGGGGAGACCTTATCACTCTCTACAACTGCCTGAAAGGAGGGTGTAGCAGGATGGGCATCAGCCTCTTCTCCCAGGCAACAGCTACAGCACCAGAAGACACAGTCTTAAGCTGCACCAGAGGAGGTTTAGATTGGACATTAGAAAGCATTTCTTCACAGAAAGGGTGATTGGGCATTGGAATGAACTGCCCAGGGAGGTGGTAGAGTCACCATTCCTAGAGGTGTTTAAGGAAAGACTGGATATGGCACTCAGTGCCATGGTCTGTTTGTCATGGTGCTGTTTGGTCACAGGTTGGACTCTGATCTCAGAGATCTTTTCCAATGTAACTGATTCTGTGATTCTGTGATAGAAAGTTTGATTTGATGCTATCTGTTTTGGTTTTAGAATTGCATTCCCAAGCTGTGTTTACCAGCAACTGAGTTGACACTAGCTGATGGCCATCCATATGCACCATGGGTCCATACCTGTGTCCATACCCAAAGTGACCATACCTAAGCCCTTAGGTGTCCATGTGTCTACACCTAATACATGATTCCTACATGAATATGTTTACAGATGATACGTGAAACCAGATTTCTGTAGAAATATTCCACATTGCCTAATCTTTACTAAGACAAAAGTGTACAAGTGTAAAAAGAAAATTATTGAAGGACAAACAGGCAAACAGATAGCAGAAGGAGAATTTTTTTTGTGGCTTCCTGCATGCAGTCCTCATTAGTTCCCTTCAACCAGAGGAAAACCATGGCAAGCACACAACTGGTGCTCAGGAGCAGACACTGCTTTAGTCAAAATGTAGGCACAAGACGAACAAAAAAAACAAACACCACCCAGGAAATTTGATTGTGCAGCTCAATCTGCTCAAATTGCCAACATAAACACATTTATTGGGTGCCAATATGGCACATACTTTCAGCTTATATCATTGAGTTCTTAAGTGTCAGCAAGGTAGATGAAACTGTAATTTTATGAGAAAGACTTACACTATCGAAAATCTTCTGAAAAGATAACCAAAATGTAGACAAAAACAAGGATTGAGGAAATGAATACAGAGAATATTAAGGCCTGTCCACATCTGTCATTTTGCAGCTGTAGGCAATCATGTTTTTTTCACGTTTGTGTGATGTGTCAGGGTACTGGCCAGGGTACTGACCAGTAGCCATAATGCTTCTAACCAGAGTGACAGCATCCCATGAAACCCTGTTAGGAAAGGGTGAGGTTGGGAACTGTTAGTGAAAGAATGAACATTATGATCAGCCTTTAAGGCATGAAAACTCCACCTTTTCCCACTTGTCACACCTGTGTTTGCCTTTTGGGGAAGTAAGGGGTTTTTTATCAACTTTTAAGATTGAACTTGGATGAATAATACTGACATGTACATCTACAAAATGTTGCTTCTTTTCTCTCATCTTTCCTCCTTCCCTCCCTTCCCTCTCCTTCTTTAAGAGGAACTGCTGGGAATTTGGAAATATTGTATACCTCAAAAAAGAGACTACTATTTTTAGATGGTTTCAAACCCTGTTTTGGATGCAAAGCAGGAAGCTTCTGTCAACAAGTCATAGAAATAAATTCCTTTTCTATTCCAGATCTGGTAATCCATAAATCCATGTACCTGTAAATAAGTAAGTTAGTTAATTCAGTGTAAATACATTACTATTACCAATGGAGTTCAATAAGGGTTTGATTTTTTTTTAATTCTCACAGTTTATATATTCAAGTTTTAGTATCTTCTGGAACAAAGTCATGAACTAGTAATACTGTGATACTATTTTTATATTTCTAATAGACTTCCTTCAATCTCATCACAAAACTTCCCATGATGATTTTGCTACTTTACTGAACACTGGCATATTTGAAGAGATTCTTCAGACAGCTTAGAAATGCAGCTGCTGGTCAATACATTGCAATTATTAGGAGGAGGTTCAGATGCACGGACTATTAATTACAGCTGTGAATCTGGTTATTCATCATGGCTCAGAGTTCACAAAACGTTCAAGAAGAAAATTAATTCAAGCATCAGTGCAATTTGCTCCTTGGTAAAGCAGGAAAAGTGTTCATGTGTGGCCAGCAATAAAGCAGAAATAAATGGTAACATCTCCTTTAATTCCTTATGACAATTTATTTGTGACTACACTTAAAAAGTGTTTTATCTCCTGTTAGCAGTGCAAAGTTAGATAAATCATTACTGATAGTATGTTGAAGATTATTATTTGGTTTTATTGGTTTTAAGCATGAAAATAAGACTAGCAACACAGCCTTTTTTGAAGTTACCTACAGTGGTTTATGATACTGCCATGACCAGAGATCAGCTGATCCCATTCTATTATGTGTGTTGGCTCCACCATACAATGTAATTCCATGGATAAAGTTTATCAGTGAAAGTTCTCAGGCAATAACATCAAGTCATGTCCAATTTCTTTCCCATAAACCTCTGTTAACAGCAGCAGACACCCAAATTCTATTACATTCTCTTTTAACACGATCAGAGGTAAAGTCCACCAAGCACAATGATTCATCCTTTGTGTCTTGTGGAAAATAGAAACAAATTTTCCAACAAAATCTTTTGACATGTTTCACCCTTTCATGCTTGTACGTCTAGTGAGAGATGAGCTTTACTGATATTTGTGTAGTATTTGCTGGCTTTTCTTAAGAACTTCTCTGGCTTAGTTAATACAATTCCCATTATGAACAAGCCTTGGCAGTAAAACAGAAAAACTTCATGTTAGGACTAACATCAGCCAATCTGTGCTTCAGTTAATTATGTATCTGTGAGCAAGCAGAATGTACCAAGTCTAAATCCTAATGATGGGATATTTTATGACAGTACTATGCCACTAACTCCAGCATCCCCTGGCAGTGTCTGAACCTTGGCTTCCCAAGCCTTTGTAGACCTGGGTATCAAAGGCTGAAAGCTCTAGCTGAGACCTTCAGAGTGAATACCCATGGTGGTAAATAACAAGGAGGTTGTGTTTATGGTCATTACTTCATATTCTTTTTGAGTGTGGTAACTTTCACTTGTAGATGGATTTGCAAAAATTAGGTTATGTAACGTATTCTAATTATATAAATTTTTGTGGGAAAATAAGGTGCCTGAAGTAGCCTGTGCTGGATTAAAACTTAGCTCCCAACTTAATTTCTCATTTGAGAGTAAGCATTTATCATGCTTCACTCTTTTTTTTTTTTTTTTTTTGGTCTGAATAATCCCAATAATTGATTAGCTGCATAATCAGCTCTTTCTTATACAGAAAAAAAAAAGCAATCATTGGCAGATAAATCAACTGTATTTTTTTCTCTCCACTTACCTAGTTGCTATGTTACAAATTATGGACGAGGTCCATTTTGATCATAAATGCTATAATAAAAATCATTGCCAGATGTAATTTATTTATTATTGCCAGAGTAATAATTTTCATATCCTGGCACTCAGGCTGCACAGGCACTGACCTCAACAGGCTCATGACAGAGGAATTTCTGGTTAGTGGCAAGTACCCCATCAACTACTGCAGTAAAACAAAAAGGAAAGCAGTGGGCAGATGCAGATTTCTTTTTCTTATATTTCTCAGAGGTTGCAGGATTAGCTCAGGTGCTCTGAGACTTTGAAACAAGTAATTGAATTATTTCTTGGTATAGGGTGACAAGTGAAGAAAAGATCTGAAAGTGAAAGTGTTAAGGAGAGTAAAGGCACTCTATTTCTGTTAAAATCTGTCCTTGTGCTCCTAGAGATTCACTGACTGATTGTTCTTCTGAATACATTTGGCTTCAGGACTCACCTAAAGACTCACTTCTATAATTGCCTAGAAGACATAGATAGTCTGATAAGCTACTGAATTACGAGACAGACTTTTTTTTTTTAACAGTATTAGGTCAAAATACACACAATTATTAAATGTATTAACACATATATGATAATATTAAATGCTACTAAAAAACCATCCATTGCATTTTTTATAAGAAGCTAAGTATCTCTCTCCAGACCCTCAACTATTTTGGGGAAGGAGAAAAAAAAAAAAGTAGGAGCTACTCTTTAAGTTAATTACTATGTAACAGTCACAGCAGAGCATTACATTTCTATCCCGGATGTTAAGTGCCAGCTATACCAGCTTATCCCAGCAAAACAAAACATACTTCAGTCTTACAACATTTTGGAACAATGACTCAGTTTTTCATAGCAGGCCAAGGTCTTACCTTGACTCATGCAAGGATCTAGGGCACGCATGTGTAACTGTTGTAAACTAAAAACCAAAAAAATTTTAGGAGGAGGGAAGGGTGTTAACCATTCTTCCACCAGCAGTTTTCCACAGCTCCCATGCTTTCCCATGTGACAGCTGGAAAAAGCGGAAGAGACCTCTTTTTGACAGTTATTTTGGCAATGAAATTATACAACTTCAGAGTGTTTGGAACACACTAAAGCAGAAAAAAAACCCAAACAAACCCCAAAACAACAACAACAAAAAACCCCAACCCCTCCCCAAAAACAAAAACAAAAATCCAAAAACAACAACAAGAACACTCCAACAAAAACAACAACAAGAAAACCATAGGCAGTGTTTGTTATTGACATTTCTCCCTAAAAGGGAGAAAGAAGACTCTTGGAAGAGACTGTCTGTAATTTTGGTTTTCTTCTCTTGCATAAATACTGTCTGGAATACATCTCACTCAAATCACTGCACTTCTTTTTGTAAGGAAACTGGACTCAGTCCCTGAGATTTTTAATGGAAAACCAGGGTTGAAGCAGTCAAGAGATTCTCAGGAACAGCCCCCTTCCCCACCAAACACAACCAAAGGGCTCCTCAGGAGCACTCAGCTCTGCTGAATATTACTTTGAAAGGCAGTGTAAATGAGTCTGGCAGCAGAAGCTGCCTTGGTTTACCTCTCCAGCGTGCTGCCCTAGGACAGCTGTGTGCTTCCCTTAATGCAAATCAGGCTAGTACAGCTTTTGGCAGCAAATCCCGAGCTCTTGTGCTGCCTGCTGCCAGCAGGGCAAAGGCAAGTTGTGTGGAGCAGCAGAGCTGTTTTCACTCCACTCTTCAGGAGGAGCAAGTGAATTTACCACTGCAGGGCTTGGTCCCTTCACCCTATTTCTCATTTCCACTCTCGTTATTATTCAGCCTTTCTTCCACTCTTTATCCTTCCTGCTGCAAAAGACAATGTTCCTTGCCTGGAGTAATAGCTTGGAATGCAGCTCATTTCAGCTGCAGCCTTGACAAACACATCATCACCCTGAGAACCAACTTTGGAAGAGGGGTTTTGAACGTACTAATTGAGAAGGCTTTTGGTGCTATTTTTTAAAATTTATTACTCTGGTCTTCCAAGAAACAGGACGTGTTATTGTGTTTTAAACAGACTGAACTGCATGAAAGATTTTTATGCCAGTTTCTTCTTAAAAGTAGATTAATCTGCAAGGCTTGTGATTTGTTTTATGTGCTACATTCTTGTGTCAAAGATGCTAGAAATACAATAAGAAACTTCAATGTGTCTTAAAACCCCAATTTTAACTCATTGTGAGTTTTCCTAAGCTCCAAGACCTCCCACAAGAATTGCCAACATAAGTAGAAGTCGCTTCCACATGTGTGTATTTTTTTGACACTCTTTATTGCCTGTTTAAGCTGATCTCAAAATCCACGTAAGGACATCCCATTGATATCAATAAATCCAATATTTTTAACTTCATTCTCAGCAACCTAACACATTCTTACGAAAAGAAGGCAAGATGAAGGCTAATGACTTGCCCATGGCAGACTAAAATTAAATTTATTCTGCGCCTTCCTGCTGTGTTTCTCTTTCCTCCCACCATTAGTCTGGAGAGTTTGTAGGATAGATAATCTGCCACGCATTTGTATAGTGTCAGCACAATGGGGAGTGCAAAGGTCTTTTAATGACAAACCATGTAATGACAAACTTCACAATGCAGCCCTGAGAATGATAGTGTCAGTGCCCTCGGTGCCAAGTTCATACACCACTTGACAAGTAGAAGAATAAAGGTGCCTACAAACACAAATTCAGAGGACATTTATGGTGTTATCCTTGATGCACATAATTCTGCCTCTGTGAAGTCTTATCCCAGCACTATCAACAGTGATCCTCTTACCATGTGTTTATTATGTACTTTGACTTAGGTCGTTGGAGCAGAATATCGTTCTGGGGACACATTTCTCTGAGTTAACAAAATTAATTTTTCTCTGCCTTTCATTTTCCCGAGGTTGTTTTCTCTTTTTCTGTAGACCACCTCCTTTGAATGAGGCTGCCTACTTCTGGTAGTTCTGGTACTTCAGCTGGCATCTATTCTCTATTGCTACACCCTTCTAATGGCGAGTACAGAGGCCGAGGACTGATGAGAGTCTGAGATTTGAGGACCTTAAAGGTCTTTTCCCACCTACAAACCCAACCTACTGTAAATTAAACTTCTGCAAGTGGTTACATCCTGCAGGTTGGTTGCAAAAAGTGAGTTGCCAGACACTCGTAAAACACTACCAGACACCTTGTCGAATCCCTCACCGCTTCCCAGGGAGTAACCGGGACCTCAAAGCCCGCCGGACAACGCCCCGGGCATTCGCGCCTCTTGCACGGAGGAGGACACATCCCCGGGATGGGGGGATCAGCGGCGGGGAGGCCGAGGGATGGGGGGGGCACCCCTCGCACCGCCCGGGCACCCCCGCCCGCCTTCCGCCCGGCGGCGTCGGGGGAAGGCGAAGGGTGCGGCCCGGCCTCCCGCCCTCCTTGCGCCGAAACCACTCCCCGAAGAGAAAGTCACCAGGGGGTGGGGAAATGGTGACAGCTCCAGGAAGCCGGCGGCGGCAGCGGGAGACACCGAGGGGACGCAGCCCGCGGGGTGGCAGCTCTCAGTCCGCGCCCGCCAAGCCCGCCGCCGCCATGGGCTCCCCACAGCGCCCGCCGCTCGCCCACATCTTCAAGGGGACCTTCGTGCACTCCAGCGCCTCCGCCCCCATGGAGATCCTCCACGGACACCTTCTGGGGGTGGACGATAACGGGACGGTGAGTGGGGGCGCGGGCGGGGTGTCGCGGCCGCCGGCGCGGTCCGGGCGGCGGGGGAGCTGCGGGGCAGTCCCTCCCGGTCCGCTCGGCGGGGGCGGTGGTCCCCGGGAGCCCCGCTCTCCCGCAGGCTCCGTCCCCGGCGGTGAAAAGGACCCTTTTCGGCTCCGAGCCCGCGTCCGGGGGTGGTGAGGGGCAGGGCCGGCTCCGCCGGTCCGTGGGGAGAAAGCGGAAGATTTTCGCACTCCTCTCTGTCGGGGCAGGCGCCGCGGAGAAGGGATTTCGCACTTGCGGGAGCTGGAGGTAACCGGAATGGAGCGTCTCGTCGGCACGAGTCTGCAGTTGGCGTAAATCTGGCTTTCGAGGTGTGCTGGGGGTTCCCAGAACAGCAGCGTGCCTAAACCTGGCATTCTTTCAGATTTTCTGTTTTCTTTCAGTTTCACAAGCTGGTTTTTTTTTATTCTCAGGGTATCTAAACAGTGATTGTGATTGATTGCGGTGTACCCACTGCACGGCCGTCTAAATGAGGCTTTTTTGTCTTCTTGTCACCAAAAAAAAAAAAAAAAAGAGTCTCACGACATATACCGATAAAGAGTTAGAAAGATGGTGATGTTGGCCATGTTAGTAGTATGAGCCAAGCTTAAAACAAGCATTGCACTTGCTGAAAATGCAGGATAGAGTCTAGCAGGGAAGCAATGCCATTCCCTTAACAGTATCACACTTGAAACTCAGTTTCACAGTGCAGGTTGTGTAGGCAGACTGGTGATTTCTTATAGACTCCCTAACATATATGGGCACTCCATAAAAAATTCTAGAAAGTAATTTTCTTTCATGTGGCTAAGTAACAGGCTTCAGTGTGCCAGGCTTCAGTAACATTTGAAATCTGTGCAAAGCACATTTTGAGCCCTGTTTATTTTCTTTATTCACACCAGTCCATGAGGGCCTGTTTCAAGGCAGCCCTTTTATAGCTGTTGAGGAGTCTGGTGCAAGGTGTATCAAGTCTGTGAGGATCTGTATTTTGATGTACAGGAGGGGAGTAAAAATTTGCAGAGGTATGTATTGGCTGGTATTCACTAAAATAATAGATTTGAATGAAAAAAGGTTTGGGTGGTGTAACTCAGATGCAGAAGACAGAACCTCATACCCCATCACACTCTCTGTAATAGCAATTTCTGGAAAAGTGGCTCTACACAGCACCTATAGGAAATCAAGATTTTTTAGTGATTTTCTTGAAAAAGAGGTCCCTTAATAAGCTACACCTAGGGATCTGTGGTCTCACTTATTCTCTCTCCTCCTCCTAGGGAAGAAGGATTCACAGCACACTGTTTTCCTTGCATAAATTGGCAGAAGTTTGTTTTTTTTTTAATTTACATTAAAACACTGTCTTCTTAAAATAAAATTCCCACAAGAATACAATAACAAGCCCTTTTAATTTATTCTCTTTTTATTACAAATTCTTGGCATTTTAGTATTCCAGGGGCTGATACAGTGAGTATCCCATATGATCTTTTCTTTCCCTGTTACTCATAATGTAGCCTCATGCAGAATGACCTCTGGAATCATAGAATAGTCAGCTTTTCAAGAAGGACAGAGTGGTTAGAAAATGCCTTACCTTGATTATTCAAATCTACAGCAAAACTGCTTTTGTCTTATTCCCAAAGATGTAAATTTAACTAAACAGGTGCTTTTGCCTCGTGTCGCTGACTCCGTCATGGAAGAATCTTGCATGGTCACTGATGCTGTGAACAGGTCAGCTTGTGTGATCAACTGGGTCCTGTTTTGCAGTATGAGTGCCTGCATATCCTCCAAGGGACTTAAAATGTCATCTTTCTCTGCTTTGACCTGGATGAAAAGGGAGTTTTTGAAGAAAAACATTGCTTTTGGGTATGAAAACCCAAATTATCATCAAGTTAGCAAAGTAAGGACCATGTTTAACTGGGTGGTTTGCAGAGCAGTGTAGTGTCTCTCTTGAGGAACAGCAAATAGAAGGAGCATCATTCCTCGGGACAAAGAAAACAGACATGGGTGCTGTTCAGCAACGTTGTTGTTATTGAAATGTTGCTGTAATTATCCTGGGTGAGTAGAATATTTAGTAAATAGAAAAAATATTAAGATAAAAGCTCCTGTGAAAGTCATAAAAAGCGCAAGAGTTGAGGAATAAGGATTTTAAATCTAAGGTTTGATTTAAGCCAGTTGGGACAGCAAGTGGACATGTGTCAGCTGTACAAGGAGGAAGGTACCAAGGTACCAACATCCGTCTGGAGTTCATTGCTTAGCCTTTCTCAGCAGGCTGGGCAGCTCCTTCAGAAGCTGGGTCTAGTAAGTGGTGTTGTCTCTCATTTAGCCTCACATTCCAGTTTTGGGAACCAGGCAAATAATAGGCATCATGTCTCTAATTGCAAAAGTCATTTAATAACTGTGGGAAAAGGGATGGAAGAGAGCATGTGGGAGGGGAAAGAGGGATGGACCCCTTCTCATGTTCATCTATGAATGTCATAGCCAGAAACAAAGTAAGGCAGGCACTGTTGGATCCAAACAAACCATGTTTCTTCAGCCAGTATCATTCATTTTCTATTCTCTTGTTAGCAAAATATTTGCACTGTGGTGCTTGGAGGCACTCAGGGTTTGCTACACTGGGGTTGATGCACAGTTAAGTTGCCCAGCTATGCTTTGATGGAAAAGCTTTGGGTATCACTTGGTATAAAAAGGACCTGAGTTAGTCACAAGTGTAGGGAGGTCTTTACTCCTGATCTTTGGATGCTTCAGCCCCATTTCAAGGGTAACACATGAGAACTCACAGACGTGTTTGGACAATGGTGTTAGCAGCCACTGATTCTGTGTTTTGTGATGTAACTTTCCCAAAAGTGCCAATTAATCTCCTTGACTTCCTTCTTTAAAGCTGAAGTTGTTAGCCTTGTGCAATTCTCTTGACTCTGTAGTGACACTGCTGTAGAATTTATTCTTGCTTCTACAGTGTTGAGGTGCAGAACTAATTTAAAGAACAGTGCACCTGGTTGGTTACCTTGAATGCACAAGCAAGTACTGGAGCAAATATCCAAGCATAGGATCCCAAAGAGCTTAAAGCATTCAGTATTAGAAATGTCTCTAAATCAAATGCATCCTGAAGCAATGGGGAACAACTCTTGGCTGACTAAGGAGTTCCATTGGGAAGTTTGTTTGAAAAGAGTGTAGATGTCTTGGTGATTTACCTGTAGTCTCATTCAACCATAATGGACCAGATGTCAGGTTTAGAATTGATTTCATGTATCCAGCTTCCTTGAAACATATTTTCTTCATTTTTCCGTGATTTAAGTATTTTATTTGCCTGCACCCTAAGAGTACATAACAGCCACTGCTTTTCCATGGCAACGCCTGTCTGGTGTTTCATGTTTTTCTCTCTCTCTTTTTTTTTCTCCCTCTTCGCCTGTCTGCCCCCCCAGCAACTCTAACACTGCTCATTCTGCATCCATTTTGACTTCAGTATCTGAATGACGTTTTCTTTATTGCACATCAGATATTTCAGAAGGTCTGTGTTCCAAGCCTTCTGCAGTTATACAGTTAATTAAGTTGGCTGTGTTCCTCTTTGGAAGGAGGATGATACTGCTTTTTGTGAACTATTAATGGAATACTATAATCTTACAATTTTTGCAAGTGTGGTATTTATTCATATGGCGTTATTTTAATATATTTTTCTGACTAAAAATGAAAAACATCTGCTCTTTAGACAATGTAAATCATACCAGCTATAATTCATTTAAAAGACTAGGCAGCCAATAACTTCTTGTCAACAGTTTAGCAGCCTTTACAGTTTAGCAGCTTTGCTTATTTTTGTCTATGGAAGGAACAGAAAATGATGATTTTCTATGCAAAAGAAACATACACATTAAAAAATGGCATTCAAGTAACTGCTAAACAATGCTTTTTTGGTCCTCTTGCTCTTCCTCCTAAGTTTTTCCCTATTGCCATTTTACAAGTACTAAGTCTTGCCTTTTTTAATGTGTTGTTTTGTTTCTTTTTTCTTTTTAACTGTTGCCCTAAAAACTGCTGTCCTGAGGGTGATACAGGTCCTCAGCGAGGACATCTTCCCAGGAGGAGAAGTATCCTGGTAGCAGAAAGTGTATTCCCTTGAACTTAGGGGAATGAGCTTTTACACCAAGGGAGTTGGAAGACCACAACTTGGTTTCTGGCAGAAACTGTGGTTAGGCAAGAATTTCTGTAAGCTCAGATGGGCAGTCTTTGGCCAGGGGAGACTTCCGAGTCCTCTAAATTGCCAAGTCTTGAGGAAACCTGGATCCCACCTGGAGCCTGTAGCGGGAATTGCAGTTCCTAGGCTCCACAATCTCTGTTTCCTGGGGAGTTGTCATGCCAAGTATTGATAGACTAGAGAATCAAGGAGTTGAGAATTCAGCTGCTGAGAGTCATTTTGTAGATTAAAATACCATGGAATTTAAAAATAAGTAGGAAGTGTGCTAAAATTCTGACTTGGCAACAGCAACTCGTCATCAGTAGAGTCGATGTTCTCTAGGAGTCAAATGGGTTTGAGTTTGGCTCCAGATTGCAGGGTTGTTTCTTTTTGAAATAAACAAAGATCTCAGCATCCTTTTAACTTGTTCTGTAAAATGAAAATATTATCCACATTTTTCCCCTCAATTTCTTTTCTTATCCTAGGCACTGAAAAAATTAAGAAAGCCCAACACAAGTGGAAAATTAGCAAATACTTAGCTTGGTGTCAGTGAGCTGTAGGCAAAGCAAGTAATTTGACCCCTCTGGTTGTGAGTACTGTAACTGCGTTCTTGTAAGGCTGTTGTGCTCCTCCTCAGCAAGTGGCTGTACTGCTAGCATGATGTTACATTACAGGACCCTATGGTCTGTGCTGTTCTGCCAGTGTATTACCTGAGAAGAAATTAATTGTTTTGTTACAAGTTACAAGGTGGGTGCGGTTATTCACTGGATTATGAGAAGGTATTTCAAAATCATGCTTGACAGTCAGGAAGAACAAGTGTCTCAATGCAAACCTAACACCGTTTTGGTAAGCAGGTAAAATTGGTTTTAAGATATAACTTGTTTTGCCTTCACATAAACCTGATGTGGGATGCACATTTAAAGAACCTAACTGTGTTTTCTTTTTTTTTAGATTGTGTTTGTGGAACAAGCTGATCAGCTAGAGGAACTGGCTAAGACGTGGGGGTTCAAAACATCTGACATAAGGCAACTGAGTAAACAGTATGTGTTTTGTTAAGATTAATTTCAGCAAATGCAGTTTATTCTTTGAGTGAGGTAAAGGGAGTCTTTGCAATACATTTTGGCAGGGAGCACATTAAATCCATATAATACCCATAAATGTGATGGGCAAAACTCCATTTCGGTGCAGTGACATCTCTTTACCCAAAGGTGCTTGTGCTCTGGAAGGGACTTGGAGGATGGACAGTCCATGTTATTTCTGCATTCCTTGGTTTGGGATGGCAGACATGGCTGAATTGTGCTGGCTGATGCATACTGCATGGAACAGAATGTCATATTTACTTTTCAGACATAATCTCTTCTGTGCTCACAGCAGTAAGTGCCGTTCTTTCTTGAGATTACATTTTATATCCATTTTGTTAGCAGTGGGCTGTGCCTAACATGAAACTCTCGATGTAGTCAATGTAGGTAATACTGACACTGCAGATACAAAACTCATTTGCTCGGACTTTGACATATTCCATAATAAAAATTAATACAATTAGAAGATTTTAAACTTCTAAACACAGAGCTTCTGATTTCTCACTGTACTGCAGCTAGGGCCTTTCTTTTTTTTTCAGCCAGTGAAATCCCACAACTTTATGGTGAAGAGAAATAATTTTGGACTGTATCTACTATGCTTTGCATGTAGTAGCACTGTGAACAACTTGTGGCTTAGAATTGAGAGCTACAGCATCATTCCAGTAATCAATTGTTAAAAAACTTGTATGCTTTGCTGAAAGGCTAATCATATAGTATATATGAGTCATCAGATATTTTCTTCACCTGAAATAGCCTGAGGAAAATGGTAGGTGCTGAGAATATGGATCAGGGTGAGGAAGACGTTTCAGCATTTATAGCCTGCAAGAAAACAGAAAGAAGAAGAGCTAAAAAGAGATAAAATTCAGTTCATTCAGTAGTCAGGAAGAAGGAAAGAGGAGTGAGAGAAATGTTACGCAGTAGGGAGTTTCAGCATGTAACAAAATAGTCATATCATCTTCCTAGTAATATTGGTATATTCATCTCTGTTATTGCATGAGCATTACATGACAACATACAGTTTTACAGTTCCATTGTAAGCATGCCCTTCCTGTCAAGATACTGAGCAAAGCTTTTTTCACCAGTGCCTGTGTCTGCATATTTAGACACAGTGTCTGTTCTTCCATTAAACCTTGAAATTAATTGTTTTTATATATCTATATAGACATATAAATAATGTAGAGGAAAACTGGCATATAGGAAGGCACATTTTGTAAATATAATGGTCTGGAAAATAGAAGCATTCCATATATATCCATACTAGAAAGCAAGGCTGCGTACAAATGTCTTTCTCAGGTGGATTCTACAGTGGAATAATTTTACTTAGTGTGAAGTCAGTTTGCCTTTGTTTGTTGGCATTTAGGGTGGGTCAATACTAGAGATAATTGAATTCATCATGCTCTTATACTGTTTTTCTCACAGTTAGATATGTGTATTTTGCTGTGTAAATGTATTACTCAACTGCTTCATACCAAAAAATGGGTATGGGTAGAGGTACAGCAGGAGTAAATAGGCTGATGCTGGAAGAGACAGGTTAATCTGTACTCTGGTGGATTTTGCTCAAATACACTGTTTAAAACAAAGCTACTTACCTTGGAGAATTTTGAGGCATTTTCGATTACTATAATTTTATTTTCTTTCCTTAGTGAATTCTTCATGCCAGGATTGGTTGATACACATATTCATGCCCCTCAGTATTCATTTACTGGTACAAGAGTAGACCTGCCTCTTTTGCAGTGGTTGACTTCCTACACGTTCCCAACAGAAGCCAAATACCAGGACAGTGGTTTTGCAGAAGAAGTGTACACCAGAGTTGTTGTAAGTCCTGACATTTACCTACTTGATGACATTAATTTTTGTGTAATATAGGTATGTTTTCAGAAGGTCAGCAGAAAGAGTAGAGCGTGTTTTACTGTCATGAAAACCAGATAAAACCAAGATAGCCACTGTTCTAATTGCTAGCCAAGATCGTCTGTTACTAGTTCCAATCTCGTTGTGTTGTTGCTGGAAATAGAGTTCATTTAATCACAAGGTTAACAATGAACTGTTTATCACATTTTCTGAGTACAAGGACCAATGCTTAAGACTACTCTCAGAATTAGTACAGCCAGCAGGTGCAGACTACCTCAATGCAGAAATAACCAAGCATAGTAAAAAAGAAATAAAATTCAAGGGATGTTTCCTTTGCTGATGAAAATCCTCTATTATGAACTCATCTTTTGCAAAAACCACATGCAAGAGAAGATGCTTCTCATAGACACCAAATCTGGGGTGTTTTGGAGTAGTAAGGGAATATTGCTGCTGCTGAGGTCCTTGTAGTAGGAATGTCTTTCACTACAGGGCCTTTAAATGGAGTCTCTCAGTGGTATTTTGGGACAGGGCCTATGAGCTAGACTGGTTCTGAGCAATATAAAGACTTTAAGGTCCACTGGACGGACAATAAGCAGCTAGGTCATATTGCTGAGTACTAGTTCTGTCCTCTAACTGAAATTTATCCTTCAGTATTGTGGACTGAAATATCTTCAACAGATTAAATTATTTGGCCAGCATAATTTGCCTTGCATTTGTCTATTACTGTGACAGCATCTGTTGTCAACATAATAACATAACAAATCTGAAATAAATAGTTATATGTTCCTTGCCACACAAATTTAAGAAGAAATTACTTTCTGCCATCTGCCATGATAAAAACATGCGGGAGCAGCTTGGTCATAAGCTCTAGTGACAAGCACACATGCCTTCAGCTCCTTAAAACATAGAGGTGCTCTCACCTTCGAGCTGTGTGCCCCCACACACCGTTAGAGTGCAGACTGAGTGACCCCGGCGCAGCTAGAGCTCACTGTGCGAGGTGTGTCACACCATCATCTGGAAAAGAGCTGCCAGCGAGAGGGGGAAGTCGGTGGTGGGAGCCTGAACACAACAGTTAGGCTCTCCCCATGTGAATCAAGTAGAACAGGGTCAGGAAAACGTCTTCACCCTCAGAAGATGCAGTGTAGCAGTCACTCTGCAGTGTTTGATGGGGCCAATAATAACCTTCAACTGTTAGAAACAGGACTAAACCTGCACGGAACAGATGCTTTTTCGTAAGTATCATTGTGCTTTTGAAGTTGTAATGAAAAAAAAAAGTGGATTTTTTAAAATCAAAATCCGGTTTCCACCAAACCCTTTGTATACTCAGCTAAAGAAACAATTTAGGTGAAATTTTCCTGCTTTTAGCTGGACCCTCCTCTTCGTGCTGATGATTTGGAAACAGATTGTTTTTAGATTTCATTTAACAATGTTGTTAGGATTTCAGAAGTAGAGAATTCTGAATTTTAAAAGCTAACAAAGACAAAGGTAACTTGCCTCAGTAATGACATTGTTTTTGAGACTTACGTTTGGAACTCTTAAAGATTTTCATTTGAATGTTGTAAGGGAAAGACAGAGCTTGGCTTCATGTTTGTCAAATAATTAACTCAAGCTTTTCTCAAACATTGTGTTGGATGTCCCACCTTCTATCTCACTGAAAAAAAAATTAAAGAAAATTCTCAGATTACTTGGCAGCCAGAGTCCAAAAGTATGGTTTAAACCTGTATGTTGGACAAGTAGTCAATATAGTTTGCATCGGTCCCAAGGACAAGAGAAGCTACAAATTTCATCATGAATTAATGTAACTAAAATAGCTGGTCATTTACTGTTGTGTTCCCCAAAAGTACTATGAAGAGGTGTCAACCACCGCTTCCTTTCAAATGGTATATTAGATAAAGAATTAGCTCGTAGTCTGAGCAGTTGTGCTCAGTTTACTTTTACAGCAAGTTTGTTACTTTGTAGTTGGGGACAACAAAGGTTTCTGATACATGAAAACCTGACTTGTTTTTCCAGCTAGATCAGGTAGTTAAAAGAAAACCACCATGTTCTCCAAAAGCCTTGCTTTGCTAACACTAGATAAACAGTGCTTCAATGTGAAAAGTGGAGAGCCTTTCATAACCAGGAAATAACAAAAATGACTAGTTGGTTTTATTTCTAAATATAAATTGGAGTATTTCCAGTTTGGGGAAAGGAATATAGACTGGTTTCTATGGGTTAAGCCATTGCAAAAATTCTGTGAGGATTTTTTGGTATTTATTAACACTCAGACTTAAAAAAAGCTATTATGAAATTAAAAATCTGTATTTTTACCTTCCCACTTCACTGCACAATTTCACAATAACTAAATGTTCTTGCAGTTTGAAATGAGACTGCCTGTTCTGCATTTTGGCAGCTTTATTGAGGTTTTTTTTCCAGACAGTTGAAACTGATTTCTTTTTTTAGAGACGAACTCTAAAGAATGGCACGACTACAGCTTGCTACTTTGCAACTATTCACACAGATAGTTCTCTTCTTCTCGCTGAAATTACAGGTGAGTCTAACTGAGTTTTGAAGGTTATTGTGTGGATCATGTTAGATGAAGAAAACAGTGTTTAGGAGTTTTAGAATAGCTAGGGATCTGTCTTTCTCCTAATTTGTTTTTTATTCATTGTACCTGTCACACTGTGTCCCCAAACCCCACCTGTTATCCATGTTCACTTAAGCACCTCTGTCCTACTGTTGCTTCTCCTTGTCTCTTCACTCCCAAACGTGCTGCTGGCTGAATTAGGTCTGCCGGAGCTGTTCTCCAGCTGCAGCTCTCTGCTCTTTCTAACCTTTTGTTACTTGAGGTTTAAAAGAACTGGATGACAAGTGGCCCAGTCAATGAATTAATTTCCTGATACTCTGAGGTTTCAGCTGATAATCAATGTCAAAAATCTTCACTCACCCTCTGAAATTGGACAAGTGGAAGCTGCATCGGAATCTTATCCTTCCCTTCTGTTCACAGTTGCAAATGCCTGCTGTTTGAAAATGTTGTAGTTCTTGCAGGATTTCTCAAGGCTCAGACAGCTCCCAAAGCAGAGAAATTGAATAAGAACCTCAGATTTCATCAAAAATTACCTTGTCTTTCTTATTTAGTAGAAAAATTTTGAAGCCATTACATTCAACAACTCAAATAGTAAAAGTGGACAAAAGATCTGATTTAGAAACACATTTGACAGCCTAGAATTGAGTATTATATGCATGTCTTACACGAGTTCTGATTTATTCATCTAGAATGGGTAAATCTCAAGAAAGAGGCTAGACTAGATCTGGAAGTTTCTCCCTCTAACTGCATGTAGGAGGCATGTTGGCAATCTTGCTCCTTTCCCTTAAGAAGACATGGTTTGCTGAAATCTTTGTGCCTTTTCTCATCTCCAGGTAGTCATCTACTACAGCTACTGTACTTCGATGCTTGTGTTTCTCATCCTCTATTTCACAGGCATCTTCATATACTACCATTATGAATTCTGGCTGTGGTTAAATTACAGTAATCTAGTTCTCATTTATAAAGTTGGATACTAATGTGGAATACAGCTCCTATTTAAGTGTTGTTTGTTTCCTTTTTTCCTCTTTTCTTTTTATCCTTAGAAGTCATATGAGTGAGCCCAACTTAGAGCTAAGAAAAGAGCACAAACTCTGGTCATCTTAAATGAAGCTGGGTGGGGTGGACTTTGTTTTTCAGTACAAGTTTTGATAATGGTTTCTGGGAACCAGTGATTCTGAGTTTTTTATTCTAATGCATCTCAACAGATAAATTTGGTCAACGAGCATTTGTTGGAAAAGTCTGCATGGATATGAATGACAGTGTGCCACAATACAGAGAGATTACTGCTGACTCTGTCCAAGAGACAGAAAGGTAAAATGATAAAGTTGATGGCATAACCTTTTAAAATAAGATTTTTCATACATCTGAAAAACGAATGTGAATCTCTCTAAGAGCTTACAGGTGTGAATTTATTAGCAACAGGTTTCTTTCTTCCAACAGTACTGTCCCCTATAGCCCTGGCAATTCCTGCATATCCAGTTGCTGCACAGCCCAAGTGGCATCTCTCTGGCTTTTCCACAGAAAAAGAGACAGAGAAGCCATGGATCTAGGGTTTGAGAGAATATGTGTGTCTTCTGCCTCCTCTTTCCCTTTTCACAGCTGTGTATGTGGAGGTGATGGACCTGACATACGATGGAGAGGTGGAAGCCAGTTCCTTTGTCCCCATCAACTGCTGATTTTCCTATTTCCTTCCACCATTTAGGTTGAGGCTTTATTCAAGCTGTAGGAGTCAGCTTTCATATACCCCATTTTAAACATCTCTTCTCCGTCACAGCACCATTCAAACTGCTCCAACATGCAGCTGAGAGAATGAAGGAGAATCAAATCAAGGCAATGTTTGTAGTGGAGGAGAACCAAGACTGGATTATGGCAACTTACTGTCATATGTTTCTCTTGTCTTTCACACCCATGCTCAGAAAACAATTAAGCAGACATACAGCTTTTCTCACGAGAGTATTTATTTCCTTTCAATTTCAATTTCAATTTCAATTGTCTTGCTGAAAGAGAAAACCCTAAGAGTAATAGAAATATCTTACGGCACTTGTGTGAGGTCATTACATTGTATTTACAAATCATGCTAAAGGCATGACAGTAAAAGTTAGAAATGGTCATGGATTTCTAACGATATTTGTATTTAAAGACATTTTTAAAACATCTAGTATTAGTTATCTTCACTCTACTAAGATTTATTTTCTTCTCTGTAAATCCCCAGCTTTCATAATACAGCTCAAGTCTTGCCAAATCGGCCTGAAAGCAGCAGAACTTCCAGTTCTGATAGTTTTAAAAGCTTCAGAATGATCTAATAGCTTTCTTTTAAATACCTATCTTGTGCCTCCAACTCATTACTTTTTGATTGTGTAATAAGAAATACTTCTCAGCTTTGGGTGAGAGGTTGCCACAAGTATTCCATAGCTGTCTGGAGAAGAGAGCTGTGTGCTTTGTGGAATGGATCTGGAGTACTTACCTGAATCAAAGCAATACAATTGCAGAAGGATGAAAAAGCTACTTCATAAAGAGGGTAACTTTTTAGTTGGGTTTTTGCAATTTCTTTTTTTAAGAATCTGAGAAATGTGATCCATCACACTGTCAGAAAATGAACTACAATAATTTCAGTTACTTGCAGTTAACCTCCAGAAATATTTATATTGTATGCATGAAAATAAGATACAATTCCAAATGCTTTATATATTAAATTTAAATTTGTCAAGAATTTGAATGTACCATTCTTTTGTCAAAGAGGATTTAATGAAAAGTTAGGGAAATGAAATCTAGATTACCATATAGGGTACTATTAGTTATAGCCACCTGCAATATGAGAACCTATGTGCACGTCTGTTCTTCTGCTACAGAAGGCAGTGATTTGAAGCTGATCTTCTTTCCTCATAGAGAAGTACATAAGCCAACAAACGGTAGGGTATATTGGCAAAACATATTTCATCACAATTCATCAGTTTTGTAACAGCTCACACTGTTCAAAGAACGTGAAAAAGAATGAAAACAACCATATTGAAGTTTTGGCTTGTCACCTGAGCATTATACTTCTGTTAAGAGTTTCTGTTCACGTGAGAATTTCATTATACCAGGTTAATCAGTAAGAGGAGAGACAGGCAGATGATACCTAATTAACTTTGCATTTTGGCTCTCAAAGTTAGACAATGGCGGGCTCAAACTCCTTTGGTCATTGCAGAAGCCGAGCTCAAGTCTCTCACTTCCATCTGGTGATCTAGCACAAGTGCTCTGCATCCAGCCTCTAGCATTATTTTCTTTTCCCTCTGAAGATATTTGATAAAATTGATACAACATGTGTTGTGATCAAAATTACACTGTTTTCTTACTATAAACTATGGCACAATAATTCACAGAGATACTGCCCAGAAAACATGACTTCAGGAAGTCACTTACATACACTGAACGAATGGGCTTTCAAAGAATTTCCTCCTTCCAAAGTTGGAGGAAGTTCAATTTGCTGTCTGCATTATCTGTAGTGACTGAGTGGAGTTTTTTGCAGAGGTCTGAGATAGCTTCTTTTATTTAACAGAGCAAGTAAATCTTTATTTTCCAAAAGATAGATCATCTGTATGTTAACATTAATACAAGCATTTCCAGAAAATCAAGGGTTCTTTAAGTGAATGAGGCCATATACACCTACTGTAAGATATATGCTGCATCTTTTAAAAATGGATTTGAAAATATTTTAACACTGCAATTTGAATTCATGGACAGGCAAATTTAAGTTTGGTTTGTTTTTTCTTTCTCTAATATTGCAGCTGTAGGTTATAATTATGTTTTCAATTCATTTAACGTAGCATGTGTTTGGTTTTCAGGGGGAACTCAGAATAATTACTGCTTGTCTAATGCTAAGTATTGCAAATGAAAAAACAATCGTCTACATGTTCAGGGTCAAATTTAAAACTGGCATAATTTGGTGTCACTATCCTGGCTTCATTGTGTTCCCTCTTTTTATTTCATCTGAAAATCTGGCTCAACTTTCTATAAAAAATTGATCTATGTCTGAAATGTTTAACAGGGTATCCAAGTATATATATTTTATATTTTCCGTAAGTTATGACATAGAGGACAGATTTATAGCAACTTTATTTCTACCCTTTTTCAGGTTTGTCAAAGAACTACTGGAAAAGAAAGTAAGTAGTGCTCTTTTTTGAATTCACTTCTGTATTCAGAAGATGCTGTGTGAATACATGAAATAGTTAATCCTGCTGTTGTCTTGGTGACAAATCAATAAATAGACATCTTTCTGGGTAATAGACAGATACCATCACTCTGAAAAATGTTCTGCTAGTTTCGTTGAGAAATGGACTTGTAACAGTGTCAAATCAGTTTTCTGTGCTCAGAGCAGAACAATGTCACACCTATGTGTTCCTTTATTTAGTTTGAAATATCTCAACTTCCTAGAAAGTACATTTTCTGTTAAAGAAAGGTGGAATTCAGTTTATCACTCTGGGTACATAAGTAGACAGACTAATTAAAGGAATTGTCACCAGCAGAATTAATTGCTTTTTCAGTAGGATTACTAATCCACTATAAAATTAGTGTTTTGGATCAGCACATGTCTTAAAGTGTGTTTCTAAAGAAATTCAGGCTTACACTCCTGTGGCAAAGATAGAGGTTTACACTCCAATATTACAAGCAGTAGTACTTTTCTTATGAGCCTTTAGTTTTCAGTGGCTTCTTTTGACATCCTATCTCAAAATATTCAAGAGCAGATGCCTTGAGTTTAATGCCTAATCCATAGGTATTACTAGAGTAAGTTGGCTGATTTGCAAGGACCCGAGCTCCTTTTTTTCTGGGAGTTAATACAAGGAATTGCAGTCCAAGTTATCACTTACTGGCTTGTGCAAAACTCTTGCCTCTGACTGATGACAGAATTGTAATTCTGTTGACTATTTTTTATGAAAGTTTTAATCTAGAGATGCAAGGTGTAATCCTCTATAGTTCTTGCTGTCTTCTCCACTGTTTCCTACTGTGTAGCATATCTGATTATACCACTATTTTTCCTATCTAAGGAGTATAGGAGTTTGTTGCTATTATAAGTAGAGAATATTGAATAAGAAAAGGGCTTTGGTTTTGCAGAAGCTTGCAGTTTTCCATCATTATATCTTCAATGGTCACAGAAGTGGGACTCAAAAATGTCTGGTCATTCAACCGACTTATTTCTTATCTTGCATATAGGACTGTCAGCAAATGTGAAAAAGTATCCAGTGCTGCTGAAGACTGGTAAAATGTCAGTGACTTGATGAGAGTTCTAATGAAAATAAATTCTTTAATAAAGTTCATTAAAATTGTTGTAAGAAACCCCCACTTTAATTCTCTGTTTCTGCAATGAAATGTTTAAAGAAAGCAAGGAAATGACCATTCAGCTTAATTTGAGCTGGCAAGGATGCAGTAACCAATAAGCAATGAAGACAAAATGTAATTGCCATGTAAATGCTAGTCTTACTTATGGTTACTGAAATATGTGTGTGGAATACAAACCCTGTCTTCTTATGATTTTAGTATCCCAGAGTACAGCCTATAATAACGCCCCGCTTTGGCCCCTCCTGCACAGAGGACTTGCTGAATGCCCTTGGTGATTTAGCAGAGACTCACGATCTCCATGTGCAGGTAAGCTCTGAGATCTCTGTGTGCATTGCAGTGGTGTGGACAGAACCAACAGCAGGCTGACCATCTGAAGACACCTTCAGGAAGAGCTACCTATCTGCTGCCCTGATCTCAGCATCCACTCTGTTGTGGGCTGGTTCTCTGTTCTACCTCACAATCACATCATGTGTTATTTTATCTATTGTTTTAACATCTTCCAAAAAGTAAGTGGGCCATTGTGTCACCACACTACTGGGATGGACATGTGTACCAACTCATATCACTTTTAAAGGAACAAATGGAGCTACTTCTTTGGGTCCCATGGAAACTTCTTTGGGTCTGACGAAAAAATAAATTCAAGGAGTACATCTAACTATTGGCTTTACAAGCACTAGTTTCTATGAATGTATGTTTAGCACCAGTAGATTGCTCAGAAGGTTGTAATATCATGTTCAGTGCTGTTTAAAGGACTCGCTGCTATGCATTTTCTTATTGCAGAGTCACATAAGTGAGAATGAAGAAGAAATCAAACTTGTGGAGAACATGTTTCCTGCCTACCAGAATTACACCGAACTGTATGATAAAAACAAGCTGCTAACCAGCAAGGTAGCCACATAAAAACTTCCCCACCGTAACTTACATTAATCCATGTAGAGGATATGATGGTTTACTGTATTTACCTGAAAAATATGTTATTGTTCTTTCAAGGTCAGTGACATCTGGGGGAAAATAAATTTGTTTTATGTTCTCTGTTGAGGTGTTGGATCTTTAAGCCCACACTGTTCCTAAGTATTTTAGGGGAGATGAAAAATAAACGTATTTTACACTGCCTGATTCATTTTCTAAAGACTCCAAAGAGAATTAGGGCAGTGGGATTAGAAGGAGACTAGATAACTGATATTGTAGGAACTGGTAGTTCTTGGACAGTACCCAGTTATCCTTATATTCCAAGGATATTATCCAGTTTTCACACACTGGTTTTCCTGTGTGTGAAAACTGGATAATTTTTCTTCTGTAGTGTTATGGTAGGACCAACTTCATTTTTTTCCTATGGAGAAAATTGAGTTCTGAGCATCAACCTCATTTGCAGACAAGTGCACTTTACTGGTCTGACTATCCGAAAGCACTCTCATCTCATTTTACCAGCTGATTGTACCAAGCTTTGAGAGGCACACTAGCCTGAAGAGTTGAAATTCATTAAAGCTTTATGCTGGTGAGATAAATGTAACATAGCTGCCCACAGTAATTACAGGCTGGAGTGCCAAGGCACACATTATTAGGTAGTGGAGTGCCCATGCAAAAGTGAGTATGAACAACACAACTAAAGCCAGAGTACTTCAACATCAGTCAAGTTAATTTAAAAATTTAGGAGAGAATTTTCTGAGGCACAAGGGGCAGCTGGAAACTCCCTGGGAATTAGCTATTGAACTCCCATTTCTGTATTTGAAATTGTACCCCAGTACCTTACTTGTTTGCTGTCCTTTTTGCTTGAAAAAAATCAATATAGACTACAGCAGTATGTACACAGCATTAACCTTTGTTTTCTTGCACAGTACACAGCATTAACCTTTGTTTTCTTGCACAGTCCTTTGCATACTGATTTGGATTGTGAGTGTTAGTGTTCCAAAGAGCATACTCGTGCTGCAAAAGCATAGGTCTTAATTCTGTCAGACTTGTATGCACACAAGTGAAAATGGTCATGAAAAATCATGATTACTGGTGCCTTCTGGAGTCAGGCTCCTGGTTGTTCAGGAAAGCATTCTGTTAAACACAGGCATAACAGAACCTCAGATATTGTCTCCCCATCCACCCAAACTAAGACACAAAATCAATTTTTTGAAGTGTTTTTTGAGCAGGGTTTTTTTGGAGATGTTGCTGAAGTATTTCTTTCTTTTTAAAAACCAGTACACATTGGCAGGGGTATGCTTCAGCAGCTGCTATATGTAGGTCCTTAACTGAAGACGTGGCTATTCTCCTTGTGTTTTCAGATACATCGAGCTTGATAAGTAGAGATGGGAGGGGTACAGTGCTATTAGGAGATGCTCAGTGGAAACTGTCTCTGTGCCATTCTCAATTTTATGTCCATTTTGCAAGATCTAACAGAGCTCTTGCTCTTCTCTTTCAGTGGGCATTTGGCATATGAGGTAATGCCAATTAGATTTGTGTGGAAATAATTGGTTTATGTACTATTAAATTATCCTATCCTATATCTCTGTTTTGCTTGTGAGCTCATTTTTAAAGTCAGCTGTGTAGGCTAAGAAATAAAACTAATTTATCAGCTGCATAAAAAATTAGATTATTTTACTTAAAGAATATTTAATCTCTCTCTCTCTCCCTGGTGCAAAGCTTTAGAGAGGCAATAGGAAGCATGCTAAGAGTACATACATCTTCCATTGTACCTGATGCATTCCTAGCCCCAGTACTTAGTCTCTGTGTTAGCTGCAAAATATAAATTGTAAGGTTGCTGCAGTGCTAGGACAGCTGAGGAATTCTTGCTTTTGTTCGTTGAAGCTCTTTGGTCACAGCAGTCACTGCAAGAGTAAGCACCCCGTATTCTTACATTAAAAGAATGAAAGTTTATTATTAAAATTATTAATAAGTTTATTATTAAAATTATTATCATTAAAAGACTGAAGTTTATCAGTTTTTCCCATGTGGATTTTAAGAGCTTCATTCAAGAAGTGCATTACTTTCACTTGGTGGTAACATGTGTCCTTTTGGCTATTTAAAGCAGTGCAGGAAAACTCACAGCCACAGAAATAAATGCAATAATGAGTAAACTGGTCATTCTCTTTTTCTTTAGACAGTAATGGCTCATGCCTGTCATCTTTCTGAAGAAGAGCTGAAACTTTTTAGTCTTCGTGGAGCTGCAATTTCACATTGCCCCAATTCTAACTTTTCGTAAGTTAAAAAAAAAAAGAAAATAAGAATGGTGTATAATTAAATAAAGCAGTTGATCATGTAGTACCCTGAGTTGATGCTACCATTGCAAAGCTATTTATATGATACCTCATTACACCATCAATGACATATTGGATTGAACATGACCATTCATCACCCACTTCTGCATAGCAGAAGTGCTCTGGACTGATTTGTGGTCTTTCAGTTTAGTTAATGGCTCTATATCTATATCTATATCTATATCTATATTTATATCTATATATCAATATTTCTTTTCTAAAAATTTGTTTATTTTGACTGTTCTGTCAGTGGTAGATTCAAGGCATCTCCCTTCCCCCCTGAAGTGTGCTAATGTTTTGGGGGAATGGGCTATATAATCTTCTTTCTATTGAGCAGACATGAGATACTGCGTGGTATCCAGCCAGAATAAATGATAAACCAGATCTTGCAGACATTCAGGGACAGTCTGTCATAAAGCAGCTCTGCAGCCCTGCTCTTCCTGAACTTTTTCTGCATGCATCACACACAACATGTTTCTTTTTCCAATCCAGGTTGCGCAGCGGTGTCTTAAATGTGCGAAAGGTTCTTGAACACAATGTGAAGCTTGGTCTTGGCACAGGTTAGTAGTTTGCTGTAGAAGTGGTTTCTTCTGGAAACCATTGGGAGATACGAAAACATTCACCTGTTCATATTTAAAAATCAGCCTGCCTCCAACTTCTGGTCCTCCCTTCATTTTCCCCAGTAGAGTAAGGAAGTATAGAGTATTGAAATCTAGGGTTGGTCCAAAACTATTTAAAAAGAAAACAAAAAATTAGTGAAGAGTTTTGTTGCTATTGTGAGCTTAAACAGGGCTTGAATAACAACTTTTCAGTTTTCTGTTTTTGTGTTGTGTTCTATTCACCTGACTGTGTGTGAGAGCACGTTTATTGGGAATTATGCCTTCAGAGACAGTGCTTAGCAGCAGAACTTGTTCAGTTTACCACATATGTCTCTTCATAACTTTGAAGTAAAGCTTATAGAAATTTAAGGTGAAGAATTACACCCAAAGCTTGTTTCTAAGAGTCTGATCCTTCTAGATGTTGCTGGTGGATATTCAGCTTCTATGCTTGATGCTATAAGGAAAACAATAATGGCATCTAATAGCCTTCAGATCAATAAAGTGAATGAAACAGGACTAACCCTTGAAGAAGCTTTTCAGCTTGCCACTCTGGGAGGGAGCCAAGGTAAGAAAAAAATTCTTTAGTGTGCACACAAAGAGCTACAACTCTTTTTTATTATATGTCTCACTGTCTTCATGGGAGATTAATGGATTTTCTGGTGCCAAAGTGAAGTCTAACTGGTGGGCAGAGATAATCCTTCAGTCTCTCATATGCATACTAGGCTTTTTAGAGAAGAGTACTCTATTACCGTTGAGAGTTTAATAACAAAATCTTAATGGCTTTTCAGGGTTGTACATTTGCTTTGCAAAGATCCTCAGACTTCTTAGTCATAAGGTTGTAAGTGGTTGTCTATTTATTGTACCAGCTGGAAATTTGTTTTCTCAGCAGCCATCACCTAGAAGAAAAACTGCAGTTACTGTAAAATCATGCATTCTATTTGTCATCAGTTTCTAATTTTGCTTGTGCTTTTTGAGCTGTCAGCGAGGCAGTTTGTCGCAAATCAAAACATGCAAATCACTCTTCACTCAGGGAAAAGCAGAAAATTTAAACAGGCTATCCACCATGGTTGTTCAAAATGCAGTTACATCTGCAGAATACAGTCATGTAGTATATGGGTTATCCAGTTTTGGATAACCAGGTTTGTTATCATCAGTGTGCACTTACAAATATACCCAATTAAAAAAGTTTTAATGGAACGGGTGTGATTTAGCAGAGAGGAAATCCACACGTAAGTGAAAACCTATTATTGTTTCAGTTAGCAGAAATGAGCTCACTACCTGCTAAAGCACGAGTCCCAAATCTTTTCAGTGTAGCATCTCTGTAGCTGCCAAAAAGCTCCACTGGGAATTATTAATGGAAGTTTGAAAGATGTAGTGAAAATGTCGCCAAACAGGTCTTCTCAGGACTGTATTTGAAATCCTTGAGAGTGTAATGGGGAAAGTAGAGAAGAGGGAAGATGATCAGGGAACAAAAAGGTTTTTTTCCTGCAATAAGTACTGTTCCACAAAGTGTGAGAACAAACTAGCTGAGACACAGAAAGGAAGACCTATAAAAATCCCAAACTCCTATGTGGTTTCCCTTCCCAGCTACTCTTGTGCTTTTTCTACATTAGGTTTCCTTAGTAAAGTGTTAGTTTTGTATATTGATTTTAAGCTGGTTTATCCTTACTGAATCACTTTTAAGGGTAGAATATATATTACTTCTACAAGCTTTCAGTAGCCTGGATACTGAAAGTGAAAATTTCAGTAGCAGAAATTTAAATAAGTGAGTCTTTTGTTGAAGTAATTTGCTTTGTTAAGACTCATAATCACTTGTCACCCTCTTGTGTTTAATCTGAAAATTGCATTCTGCTCAAAAACCTGAAGGAATATGAGATCATTTTAGTTGAAAGTAGTAGGTAATCAAAATATTTCATAATTTGTAGGAGTTTAAATGTCTTTAAGATATTGTGATATTCCTGCCACTCACAAACTTCAATGAAGGCTGAAGTTCCGTTGTCAGAGCAATCTGAAAACAAATGAACAACTTATTTGTAGATATTACGCTCTTTGATAACTTAATTTCACAGTATTGGAAAAATTTATTTAATTCACAGATACTTTCTACAACTTAAAACCATCCTAATTTATTTCTAAAGAGACACAAAGGCCTCTTTTTAGGTGTTCTAAGCACTTGCAAGCATTCAGTCCCTGAAGATGAATATGTAAGTTTTCAGGGCCTGTGGACCTGAAACCTGTGGTTGTAATGAAGCTTTGAAAAAATAAAGCTAAATAATAGACCACAAGCCAAGCCTTACAGGTAGATATGAGACCTTCAGATCTGGCTGTGATTATTTTTCCACACTATATTATTCTTTGTTCCTGCTAATTAGGATCAGTTATCCTCACTGGACACCTCTTTTATTATCATATTACTATATATTACTATTGTAATTGGCCTATAAAACCTTTCAAAGTTGCCTAAACTGTTAAAAAAATGCAATCTAATACTGCCGTAGCAAGGTGAGTGTTATTATATCATTTACTGTTTCTCTGACTTAATTTCATTACCCTGTTTGGAGTTTGAATGTTTTTGCAATATAACCAAATGTTTCTTAAGTTTCTTAAGAACTCAGGTGATAACATGCTCACTATTCAGTTTGGTTTTGGGTTTTTCCTCATAATCATCCAAATTCTTGTTTGTCTTACAAATATTTCAAGTAAGTTACCAGGTACTTCTACATGGTGGAAAGAGGCTGGTGCTGAAGACGTGTTTGTGAACTTGTTTTCTTCCTCAGCTCTAGGACTGGATGATGTGATTGGAAACTTTGAGGTGGGCAAAGAATTCGATGCACTGCTAATCAACACGAAGGCTTCGGATAGCCCTTTTGACTTGTTCTCTGCTGATGATTTTGAGGTAATCAGAACAGGATTGATGATCAAAAAAGTTCATGGAAACTCCGTGGGGCAGGTCTGCGATACAGACAGAAAAAGTCTCTTGAGAGTGATTCTGGTGACAGGAGTTGGGTGTACTCCACCCCTGCTGTCTCTGCTTCAGCCTAGAGGTTCCATGCTTGCTTTTCTTCAGAATCTTGCTGACCCCAGTGACAGCCCCATAACACCATGAGCCAAAATGCATGTAATGTTTTTAATGCATGTTTTATTAGCCCAAGAAGACAATTGGAGTTCTCTATTTGCAGTGACAAATGGCAGCCAAGAAAAAGCAATTTAGTTTTAGTCAACAGTTAGAGTTCAGGCTGAAAAATGGCAACCTGTTCCCAGAGAAAAGTTAGGTTGCCTTTTCATTGCTGTTATAGAATGAAGCAAGGACTCAAGATGGCTAATTTGAGTTAAAAGCACAGTTTTTATGTTAGCATTAAAACAGTGTTGGCTTTATGGTATGGAAACACCTTCTCATACAAAAATCTTCTCTGACTAAAAAGATAATTAAGAGCAGTTACTTGAATTTATAGATGTAGCCAGGCTGCCTGGAAACAATTCCAGTTCTGTAAAAAGTATTATTTTTCAGTTTAAATCTAAACCTTTTAAGTTAAGCTATTGGTCCTTAGGACTTTACAAATGTTTAAATTTTGTCTTATTTTCAAAAAGTAGATGATGTATGTTAAGTTTTCATTTCACTGTTATGAGGAATATTTAGGATAACTGTTTTTATCTGTTCTTTCAAGCTTCAAATAATTACGATCTGGAACAACAGATACTGCTTTCTGAATTATTTTCTCCCATTTTTTTTATAGGACACTCTCCAGAAGTTCCTGTATCTAGGTATGTTTTGAATTTCAACTCAAGTAGAATTCTCATTTCCTACATCAAACGTTATCTAAGTTAATGTTGGGGTTAATAATAAATGTATTTATATATAAGTAAGTATACATTTGTTTGCAGTAATTAAATATATTTATTCAACTCATATAGAAACATTAACATGTGCCTGATAATTAGTAGTATTATTTTACATTAATAAATAAAAATTTACTTATATTTATTTATAAATATGCCTGGGCAGTGTCTGGACTGGGGCTGCACTGCCTCTGTGTTGTGATGTTGAGGTGCCTGGTGCCAGCTCTGGCCACAGCCATGTCATGCTCTAAATAGACTTTTGCCTTTTTGGGGAGCTGTCTGGATCAGACCAGCTTTCTTGCTCAGAAACTGTGCACCAAATCATTTTCTGTACAGATACATAACATTTTCAGGGTTTGGATCTACTGAATATATGGAAAATCCACTCTTGTATTCCAGCAGCTGAATGCTATGTGTATTTTTTGAAAAAAGCGTGGGTTGCAAAAACATTTATTAATCTTCTTGGTAGCCCTGACTATGGACTTTCTTAGTTCTAGGAAAAGGTCATTGCAAATGATGTGTTCCAGAACTGGTTTTATGGACTGCATAATTTTCATTAATTAAATCAGTGCATGTATTTATGTGCAAATCTCTGTTTTGACCGTGTTATTGCAGGTGATGATCGGAATATTTCTGAAGTGTATGTGGCCGGAAAGCAAGTGGTTCCTTTTTCAAGCTCTGTATAAATCCATTTCCCTTTTGCAAAATACTCTGCTGATCATTCTGCATCTGATTTGGAAAAGATTGTTTAAACACAGTGCCTGATCATCAGGAATGACACCTCACTTTTGGGTAATGTTATAAAATCTGCAAACATTGAAAATTTTGTTAGACCTCTCAAGAATTACTTTACCAAATTCTCATAGTTCTAGAGGGAATGGCTATTTGAATATCTCTGTAAAAATAGCATTTGTGCTTTAATGGGGGATTTGATAAATACTTTACTTAAAGAGGACACCTGCTGTTCTGTTTAATAATAGTATAGAAAGCATTATGTGGAACAATGAGATGCTCATTGTCTGTAGGAATTTTAAAAACCCACTGCTTGTAAATTGATTGTCCAGGTAATGGGTATCATGGAAGAATGCAATTTCCGTAATATTATCATCAAGTATGGAAAAATCAGTGTAATTTTGGAGAATGTAAAGGAGTTTTCAGTTTTTCCCAGGAGCTTTTTAAAAAAAAAAAAAAAATATTTAATTTAAATAATTATTTTTTAAGAGGAATTAAGTAAGAAGTGTGTTTATAAATAAATAAGGGTCCTTATCAAAGAGTTCAGAATTGTCATTTGTAGTCAGTCAGTCCATTGAATTACCTTCATCTGAGTGATGGCTGAATAAAACTTTTGTTTAATTAGAAGCAGGCACTAAGATATCTCTGCAGGCTACACAATGGCAAACAAATTAAGAGGGTTTTCTGGACTAGAGGGAGAGCTTCATCTAGTTCAGCATCCTGCAGAATCTTCCCAAACTCATTTGCTCCTGACTGTTCAGACAGGATGGTATGATGTCCCTTTTCCTTTCTGTAAGGGAAGTGAGTGCATTTAAAAAAATTCCAAGAGAAATGATCTCTTTTTGGCCATTACCACCTTTGACTTGAGGTGAAAATCATCACTGAAGAAAGCAGCTCAGCTTTCATGTGCTCTTTGTGTCTTTCAATGTGGCAGCCATAATTCCAGCCCTGTACAATTCCAGGATTCCAGGTAAAAAATATGCCCTTTTTGTTTTGGAAATCTGTGTGACTTCCTTTCCTAAAAAGGCATATTTCCCTGCTTTTTGTCAGAGCCTTTTTTTTTTTTTTTTTTTTTAAATATATTTGTTTGAGGAGGGGATTACTTCTTATTTCTTTATTATGTTTTTGCAACACAAAGGATGTAAGATTGAATTTCAGGGTCATTAGAGACCAATATTATATTTAGATACTGTAAACATGTGTTGAATATGGTTTTAAGGCCTGCTTCAAGCTTCTTTGATTTCACTAAGCCTTGTTTCGCACTTTTATCTCGCTGTCTGGGGATATAGGACTTACCTCTGTTCACAAAACAAGGGAGGTCACTGCACCAAAGTTTCACTTCATGTCTACTTTTGCGAGAGTGCTTGGCCCAACGTCACTCATACTGTTCTGATTTTAAAAGCCTTTTCAGAGCTTATGTATTGTTATGATTATGCCTACATGAGACAGCATAGCAACAAGGGGAAGAGTAACAGCTAATTTGGGCACTTAAAGCAGTACAGTCTGTTCAGTGTGGTTTTTTTGCCAAAGCTGAGGGGCCGTACCAAACAGCAGGGAATAACCAGGAGATGTCTTGCAGGCATCACCTGGATGCAGCCGCTCACTGAGAGGTCGCTCAGGTATCTTCCAGGTTGCTGCACTGTGCCACTGCTTGCTGAGGTACAGCCTTCCCACCCATTAGGTTCAAAGACTTCTAAGGCTTCAGGAGTCAAGATCTAAGGATTAAGATTTACACATTCCATCAGGATGTTTTCTCAACCATTATGTTTTCCATGTGTCCCAGTCACCTACACAGTAGCACACGTGTTCAGCAAATAACAATCTTCAGCTCTTTCACTTGGTTTCCTGATTCAGGGAGCATTTTTTCTCATGAATTTTGACATGAATTTAATTGACCAAATTTCACATTTCAAAACCAAAGAACTGTGAGACACATGTTTTAATCCTCCCAGTTACTGTTTGAAACTATTTTTAGGGAATTACATGGTTTTCAGCTTTGGCTTTCCTGTGGTGGAGAAAGATCACACAGCCTTGTGTACAATGTATGCTAGTGCCCTACTTCTTTGCCTCCAGAGCTATGAATTAAATCAATGCTTTTATTTTAGTGTTAGTCTTAACTGTCTCTGACTTGATTGTTTTCCTATTATTTTCTGATGTTTTTAAGAAAGGGATTCAGATTTCTTCTTAAAATACTTTTGGGGATGGGCAGGTTGCTTATTTAAAAACCAGGAACACACAGGTTCAGGACTACACTGCTGGCTCAGTTACAAAGGGACTGTCTAGGATAACTGCTGCCAGTGAGCTTTGTATCTGAATTTTTACTGTGTCACGAGCAGTTCGACTCTTGTTAAATTCAGGGACAAGGTAGGAACTCACCTTTTGACCAGGAGGAGCGAGGACCAAGATGGATAGCTTTACATTAAATGCTGATGTGCTTAGGGGTAAAGGAAAGAAGTCTGAATTTGATGTTTGAGGAGGCCGGTAGAGGAATTCATACAACAAATAAACTGTGAGGGTCTTTTGACAGCAACATCTTAATTAGAATTGAATGGAGAAAAAATGCACTGCCAGAAAAGTTAAGTGGGGTCATCTGAGGCAGTCCCAAAATCTTGTTCAGTGGAAGATTGCTTATGCATAGAAATTTTAAGGTTTTAGGTCATATAGATAATGTAGTACTCAGATTTCTCTGAAGTAATTTTGGGAAAGTCACTAAGGATCCCACTGTGAAGTTTTAGTCCTTGGGACCCTGTGCCTGTGTGTAGATTGTCAAGATATTTGTTACAGTGGAGGAAGATCAGTGGATAAAAGCAGTTACTGCTGAGACTTACACATCTACACCATATGCAGCTCAGGACCACATATATCCTGTTTCCTTGGATAGATGCCCGTGCTGCGTGTGCACTTTGAAGCAGGCCAAGTAATGGGTTCAGGTTCTTAGTGTCTCTTTTAGAGACTGGGGTATTTTTGGAAGGCATCTGAGCCTCCAGTGTAGTTTCCTCCAAAATAGACTTAATTCTTGTGTACCAAAACCACCTGCAAACTGAATCAAAGTTCAATAAGGGAGAATGATTGGGAATTCAGAACAGCACTATTGTCTCAAACCAAAATGCCAGTGAAGGCTAGAACTTTAACTATTCTTCCTCTAAGTTCATCACAGAACTTAGTGGCTGAATACAAATTGAAGCAACCTTCTTCCACCTTCCTCCCTTTTCCCTAACCACCCCACCACAAAACAAACCCAACCAAACAACCAAAAACAAACCAAAAAACAAACAAAACAAAACCAGAAAGAAACAAACAAAAAACAAGTTAAAATGAGACAACTGAACACTAAGGGGATATGAGTATGTGGAAGAAAATAAAGAGATAATTTTAAGTCAGTATAAATTGACACATACAACAGTATAAAATGACAGATTTAAGATAAAACCTCTGGAAAAATGTACATGCAACAGATTCCAGATGTCTCTCCCCACGAATTCTCTTACCAGATGGTGGATGAGATCTTTCTTTCTTAATATGTCTTTATGTTCCATGATACCACACCATTCAGACAAAGGAAGAAAAAGGCTATTTGTGTAGAGCTTGCTTGTTGGGACAATATGCTTACTGTGTTCTATGGTCAGATGAGCACTTATTTATTATAAATAGAATGTATTTGAATTACTGTTATATGTTGATCTCATTGTGTCACTTTAGGTTTTGAAATACTAGTAAGCATTGCCTATGCATTATGCAGCATTTTTTGAATTATTCATGTGTGGCAAGTGGAGTTCTGCACTTTAAAATGTTGCCTTGGCCTAATGTTTATATTTATGCTGTATTTTTTGTGCAATCCTAAGGTTTTGTAGGGAAAAAAAAAAAGTGTATTTTTTCACTGTACTGATATTTTCAGTAAGTCGACTTTCTTTTAAAAAAGGGAACTTTAAAATTACCCTGTGTAAAAGTCTGTGCCTGATAATACCCTTATGAGTGGAAAAATTATAATGGTTTTATGAACTTGGATAGTAACATTTAATGTAAAAAAAAGTGCAGATAAATAGAATTTTTTAGAATATCATTATGATAATGTAATGCAAGTTAGCAAAAGGTATTGTTAAATATCTAAAGTTTTATTGAGCAAAAGAGAACATAGTTATTATTTATTATTCATTTAAAAGGAATATATAAGTTTTGAAAAACAAAAAGCCCAAGTTCTTTCAAAGAATATCCCACTTTTAAAAGGAAAAGATATTAATGTCATTACTCAGACAAGCTGTTTAAAAATATTTTAAGAATTTCCAGGAACAATCCATAACAGATGATAGGGTGGATGTGTTTTAAAGTTCTGAATTTTCATGAATAAATGGTGCTGCTTTATTTGCAGCCTGGTATGTGTTAGGAGTCAACTCACCTGTAAAATTATAGCGTAGAGTCACAGAATAAGCTGAGTTGGAAGGGGCCCTCAAGGATCATGATGTCCAGCTCCTGGCCCTACATAGCACCATCCCCAAGGACAGGGAAAAAATGAAGACATTTGCAGAAGACATTTGAAAAGAGTGGTAGTGGAGTACAAAATACTGCAAAGTAGAAAGGAGATAGATCAGAGGAACTCATAAAAAGAAGATGACATGTCAGTGAAATTTTAGGTGGGAAATGCTCAGAAAAGAAGATACATTCTTAGGTAATGTTCTGTTAAATCATGGATGTCGTTCCTTCTAAAACTCATTGAGGTCCAAAACCTGACCAGGTTTCCAAAGCAGTTACATGCTTAATAATACAACACCAAATACCTGCTTATGGCATAATTATGAAGCTCTTCACAACTTCTAGACCTCTGCTTCAAGATTTAAATCAAAATTACCTGTAATGGCTCCAGAAGAAACATAATATAAGGGTACATTATGTTTTATCTACACCTGTCCTGTGAAACATTTAGCACTGGCCAGGACAGAGGCTGAATTATTCTGGTCCCTGTGAAGAATTTCTGTTCCTGCATGCCCCAGACATGATTCCCTGTCATGTGCCTGGTGACGCAGTGATAACTGAGTCCAGCACAGGACAAAGAGTCTGGTGTGACTGAAGTGACTGAATACAAACTGTTTTAAATATCAGATTGTTTAGAAATGAAGCTCATTGCTGAGCCCACAGCACATTTTAAATTATACAATCATATGTATCTAATACTGAACTTCTAGATACTAGGACTTTGGCTTAAAGCTGTGGGGTTTTTAAGCCCTTGCACTATAAGTGCAAAAACTCATGCTTCTCTTAAGAGAGAAACCAGCCAATGACATCTGCAAGATATGAAAATGAGTAACAACATCAACAAAAACAATTCTTGGGAAGCCAAAAGGACATGAGCAACATTAACGACAATCTGTTTTTTGAAGTTAATAGAACTATTAGTTTATGTGGAAAGGCTGAGCAATGTTTTTAGGAGGCAGTTTCCTGGAAACTTCAGTGGAAATTCTTTCTTAGAAAATGCCCAGATTCAGTCTGCTCCAACCAAGAAGGTCCCTTGTGGCTTCTGCAGAGGCAGTCACTTCTGTAGAAGTGAATGCAACAGCCATGCCTAGACCCTCACTTCTGTACCCTGCCATGACTCAGAAGTGTTTATTACCTTTAGTTCTGGCATTGGTTTGTGGTTTCTCATAGATTTAGTCTTAGTTTGAAAATAACTATGCTAAAGGAGTGAAGCTGGGAGAAGGGTAAGGACAAAGGGCAATCTTACACCAGCCTGCCTAATGATTCAACTCAAAATATTGGTCCCACCAGGTAGATGTTATTATGTTTGCACAGCTCTTAGATGCAATGATTTGGCTTAATGACTGGAGTGAGGTTGTAACAGTTAAAGTCAGTCAAGGCTAGGACATAAACTGTGAACAACTGTTAAACACATAAAAATGTTTTACTGTGATCTGCATTTAAGTCACCAGTGGCTTTCCTTAGCCAAGGGCTCCTAGGCACATTTAGATACAAAAAACTCCCTGGAGATAATTCTGCAGGAGAAGGGGCCAGTGTTAGTGACAACTGAAGGCTGTAAACAGCATCCTGTCTGGCCTTGTGTTGGTTTGGAGCTGGATTGTGTACTCCTTTAACAACTTTTACTGATGAAGCTTTTAGAAAGCATTAGTATGTGCTCCTTACCTGAGGATGTGTGCATCCCTTGCTTCAAGACAAATTTTCTTTCCCCAAAGGAGAGTTCACATCTTGCTGAAGTAAGTTTTTCTGATGCTGATTTGTCTGCTTGTCACCTGTTGTGCATAAGCTCTGGTTCATGTGAAAATGCCTAACTGGAGTTACTGTTGTTGAATTTATCCTTCCTTTTGTACTTGTGCAGTTTCAAGGAAGAACAATGTATTAGGAGAAATGGTATATGCGATTTCCACTGTTCTGCTTGGTTTTGGTCATGCTAAATAGGAAGTCATGTACTGTTGAAACAAAATAAAGAGGCCTTGTGTTTACACCAACCCTTGTCTCTTTCTGTGTTTGACTTTTGAGAAGAAAGCTGACAAGCTGACTCATAAACAACGAAGGCCAAAATACACAGCAACATACCCTGTTCTCTGGGGAACTTGGGCAACCCCCCATCACAGGAGTTTGCAAACTCTGCTTAGTATGTAATTTTAGGGGATCTTTTTTCAGATTCAAAACTCTTAGCTTTTGATGTATCTTTATTATCAGACTTGTTGGCTTCATAAATCAAAGCCAGCACTTTGGTAACCACTTTATTTTTTTTTTTTCTTGTGTTGGAGTATGCTGTCCTGAAACGCTTGCTTCTTGTGCTTAACAACAGAGTCACATCTCCTTTGATGTGTGTTTCTTCACTTTCTTAAGCTTAGGCATAAAAATGTCCCCAGTCTAAGCAGCTCTGAAACTCACCAGAAGTGGATTTTCTTAAAACAAAAACTGCCATAAGAGGATGAGTAATTACACACTGAGGAATTGTATACTGAAATGTTGAGAATTATGTGCAAGCTGTTACCAACTTGCTCAAAATTTTGTGTACAGAAATAAAGCTGTTCTGTAGTTTTATCAACCAGCTTATCAACAAGTCATCGAACTACAGAGAAAAGAACGTGAAAGCTTCTTTGTAGACTACTGTTCTTAACAGGAGGGCCCATTTAGGCTTTCAGCCTAGGATTTTGGCAACTTAACACTTTACTTTTGGAAAACAACAGGAAGAAATGCTTTTGCAATGTTTCAGTGGAGTACTGTGTTGAGACTTACCTATTTAAGGCAGTATGAGCCCCAGACCTGAGCACAGTTCTTATGGTGTAGAGGGTTTCCAAGTAAATTTGAAAATCTGAGAGCCTTTGGTATGCTCTCAGTGAATCTCAGGATACAATTACCTGTTTCACTACAATTACTTGATGCAGGCACAGTTCGTACAAGAGAAAACAGTTTGCAATCTCAAAAAAAAGTCTCTGAATAACCCTGAACACTTTATCAATGTAATTTTTATTAGTCTTCTCCCACGACTATAAAGAAGGAAACAAAGATTCTTCTTGGTTTGAAATCAGATACTGGATCACTTGTATCTCAGCTTAATGGATTTGCAGTTCATGACTTAAGAGCATAGTTAAAATGCAAAATGCAGGTTGCTTGCCCTATGCTTGTGCTCTGTAATCAGCTGTCTTCCTTTCAAAGAATGTGACTGGATTCTTGCATTAATTCTAATTAAATATGGCGTTTAAGAGTTATCTTAAAAATATGGCCATAAATGCCATGAAATCAAGCTGAAATGTGAGCAATGCCTCTTCCTTTCATAATTGGTCTTAGTTGTAACATCATAAAATATAGAAGTATTTTTCTTCTTAGAAATTGAAAGTATGAAACAGTAGATACATTTTGATTTCAGCCCCTGCTTCAACCAATCTCAACTTCCAGCACACTGGTGAAGGTTCATAGCTGTCAGAAACCCAACTTCTCTGATAATTCATAAAGAATGTCAATTCCACCTAGCTGTGGGCAGCATTAATACTTGTTGTATTCTCTGGCTGCTCTAAAAATTGCTCCCTGGCCTTTTATTTTTGAGGAATCCCCATTGTTGTATTTTGGTGGCTTGTGAAACAGCAAACAGATGTGCCAGTAGAGATCAGCACTACCTTCCAGGACACAGCAGCCGGTGCTGAGCAATCCTCCCTGCCCGAGCTGAGGGGCGGCATCTGGGCATTTCCAGCATTGTTAAACAAAAATTCACTTGCTTCAAGGGATAACGGGAAGAAGAGAAGAGTTTGAGCTGTGTGCAGCAGATGCTGTTACAGAAAGAGAGATTCACAGATTTAGAAGTGTAAAGCTATAAAGAATTGAACAGTTGCAATCCTGTGCTCTGACCTTTCCAAGTCAGAGGGGGTGGCTGAGGCATCCCGTGAGGCCATGTCTCACGTCTTCATCATGTACCCACCCTTGGGGCCGAATGCCTCAGCAAAACACACACTGAGTGAGTCTGACCAGGATTAGAGTTGTTTCAGGCACAGTGCATAAGAGCAACACAACACTGTGCACATGCTAAACACTCAGTTTATTAAACCCCACTTACTGTGGGTCTCGTTCCCTTAAGTGCAGTGCTCTGATGAACCCCGTGCTAACAGTTTGGGAGGTTGCTTGGACACCCTGTTGCTCAGCCAGCCTACAGAAGCAGCCCAAACTCTTCACTGGAGGCCTGTTGGAGAGCAGGAAGATCCCATCACCAGGGCATCCTCATCTCAAGTCTGTCAAGAGTAAAATTAAATTCAAATTGCTGCACTTGCACTTCTTCTGATACAAAAGCCATCACAGTGCAGTTTATGTGCACAGGCAGCTCTCAGCTGTACCCCTGCCTGGTTTGGGAGCTGCTGCTGTCCTGTAGCTGCTGCTGCTTCTGGCTGTAGGTGCTGACGTGGACCTGAGACAAGGTGAGGCAGCATGAGGTGGTGTCATGAGCTACCTTCATAAACTCCTGCACTTCAGCTTTTCCTCTCTTTAAAATGAGCAGGGCTTGGCAGTATTGCCCCTGCTTTGTAAAAACCCTGTGAGGAGTTAAAGGGGAAAGAAGTAAAATGAAAATAAGAGAGAAAAAGGAAAGAAAGAACGAAAGAAATCATGAAAAGAACAGCAGGAGGGGGGAAAAAATGTGTCCAGCTTTTTCCTACTCTGTTTCCTAGGCCATATCTTACAGAGGTGTTTCATAGCAATGGAAGTAGCCCAGAAGAGGTCTTCTGCCTCTTTTCCTGGAGCATGTCTCCTCAAGGCTGGCTGGCAGGAAATCTACAGTGGTCCTAACCCCTGGTATGTCCTGTCAGAGTATCATGTTTCACCACCTTTTGTGAGCCCTTCACACCTCTGAAGCACAGTGCATCACCTGGAGAAGCAACTGCTTACTTTACAGTCTTTACCCTACCTACTGCCATTTCATACTTTGCCTCCAATGCCATATAAACCTTCCATTAAAAAGTCCTCCAGCCTTCTTGTAGTACTGAAAGCTGCACCAGAGAAAAGGACACAACCTGCCCAAAGAAAAACCTTGTTGTTTAGGCCTTGAAAATTGCATTTACAAAGTCACTGTAACAATAACAAAAACCAGCAACATAGACCCTCCAGGATCTGTGGAGTTACCTGATGGTTATTGTCCAAAGTGCCGATGTTGCACAGGCTGCAGTACTGAGGGCTACAGCCTGTGGGAGCATGAAATGAAGGTGGGCCATGGTCCCACCTCACACTGCCTCACCTTGTCCCAGTCACAAACCAGTGTGTGACAGTGCCATCATATCTGGCTGCAGGATCTGTGCCAGGCTTCACAACAGCTCCTTCCAGGACGTGAAGCTTTGGACTCAAGTGTGCTTGTGCTTGCAGCTAGCCCTCTCAATTATTTTCTAGGTCTTTCCTGCAAAATGCGATTTAATTTAGAGTGCCTGGAATTGGCTTGGTAACATATTTCCACAGAGATTTTCTGCTGAGTGGGAAGGAATTAGATGCAATTTTAAGGTGATGAAAAAAGAAGTACACGGTGGTCACAAATGAGTGGTTTAGGTCACTTGAGGAATCACTGTCAAAGGTATTAAAAAAGCAAGTTTAATATAAATTTCCAGAAGCACAGCTTAACTAAGTTCCTAAGTTGCATTATGTACTACGTGGATGAAACATACAAAGGAAAATCAGGTTAGAATTGGTTTAGAATGATTTACAAGAAGACAGGAGACATAAAAAAAGTTTAGGATGCAAAAGAGGAGACCCTCCTTCTGAGTCATGGGGTTCAGGATGGACGGCCTCATTTGCTAAACTACCCGCAGGTATCTGTCATGTTGAAATCCCCCATGAGTACAAGGGCAGCCTGTGTGAGATTTGTGCCAGCCTCCTGTAGAATGAGTCATCTGCCTACCCATCCTGGCTGGGGACAGACTCCTACCAGGACACCCGCTCTGCTGACCTTCCCCTGCTCTTTACCCACTCAACCTGTCACCATCATCATGGGTCTCAATGTAATCGAAACAATCCCTCACAAACAGTGCTACCCCACTGCCTCTCCTGCTTCACCTATCTCTTCTAAAGTTTTTATAGCCACCCAAGAAAGAAAGTGAAATTTCCTCAATTGCAACAACAACAAGAAAATCTCCTGGGAAATGTTATCTGGAAATCCTGCTGGGAATATTAAACTGTTGTGGGACTAATTAGGCATCAGGCTGGCTTGAGCAACTCTTTCTCCTACACAATACCCATTCTGTGAATTCACAGAAGCCCTCAGACATCACACTGATGACTCTGGCCCTTCTATCTTAAGACCAAAAATCCCCACAACTTTCTGATGTGTTAAAAACAATTGATTTGGGGGGGGGGTGGGGGGGAATACAGCAAAGGGAGTGGGCACAAGAATGCCAGAGTTGTTAACAGTATAATATTCTTCACATGGACAGCAGGTACATCTCCATGGCACACCACCCTCTCCTCACTGTGTGTCCTCTGCAGCGATAACTGCACTCTTCATTATGGAAGGGTGTGAAAGGGACTGAGCTGGGTCAGACCAAAGGTCTATCTAGCAAAACTGTCCTGTTTCTAGTAGGGTTGATGAATAATAAGGATGTGCAGGAGGAAAGCAGGACACAGTACAAGTCTTCCCTTGCAGATGCCCCTGCTTTCAGCCAGCAAGTCGTATAAATCTAAAGTCAACACTGCAGTAGAGAAGTTTGTTTCAGCTCTTTAGCTAAGCAAAGTCTAGTCCCTTTCTGATACACTCATATTTTTGCTCTTTGCAAATCCAGCGACTGTGAATCCCACCTCTTCATTTTGTGTTGGGTGGCACAGTCCTTTCTTCTGTTTTACTGGCTGCCTAAGCATATCCCTGCTTCTCAGTCTGCAAGCTCTAGTGAATTAGTGTAGTGTCAGCTTTTTGATTAGCATAACTGTCCTTAAAAATGATTTCAAGGAAGAGGAAGAATGTTTTGTGCTTCTTCTATTTTTGGTTCCATTTATCAAACAGGTGTGTTCATGTATTTATTTTGTAATTCGGTTTGACAGAGAAAGATTAGGGCTGCGCAGTAAATTACATGTGAAGTAGACTGGACTGATCTCACAGAAAGCAAGGAGGAACTGCCAGTACTGCCTGTGCCCCAAATAAAACGGACCATTTCATAGACCTGGAAGCAGCAGAACATTCTGCACTTTTGCAAGGCCCAAACAGGTTGTCATTTGCTTGAAGCCATTAAAATATCTTATTTCTCTATGCCAAGGCTGGTAGACACGCTGAGCTTGGAATTGCTAAAAGATGGTGTCAGATTCAGGGTTCTCTAGACTGTAAAAGAAATAATGTGCTGCTAACACCCTTTCCTTGATCCAAGACTAATTTATAGCATCAAATTTCCACCTTTTCCTCCTTCCTGTATAAATGTACTGTGTGGTATGAGAGCCACTATGAAGAGGATAGCAGAAACTCTATGGCAGGGCATAGAAGGAGAGGAGAGAAGCAAGAGAAGGGTATTTCCTTCCTCCCCACTGGCCCTTGTGTATGTAAAACCTAATTCTTAAAATAGATTCTTTCTGACAGAAAAGGAGTACAACAAGAATATGGAATGTTGCACTCTTAGTAAGGACATGAGTGGAACAGGCAGTACAGCTGGCGGCAGTGTCGCCCTTCCCATACCCAGTCGTCTCCTTTCGGAGATGTTTTGTGAGTTCCTGCTGATGTGCATTCTGTAAGCACTACCAGAACTTTACATTCTGGCACAAGTCTAAAAATTTGCATCAAACTACAGACATACTTGAGCTCTGGCCTCAATGAATTTAAAGCTTGGCTGCAAGTAGATGCACAGAGTGCAAAATATCCCTTTGGATCATCATTCATACTCACTTCTGTTACTCACATGAGCACTCAGAACAATTTTTTCATAATTGTCCTGATAAACATTCAGATACTGTGGTGACAAATGTGGAATGCATGGATGAACTACACGATAGTACTAATAGCAAGGATAAGCATTTGTAACTTGTTTTCTAAACCCAAGATTACCATGCAACCTCAATGTCCTCATGGATGCAAAGACCATGAAAACATCAGCTGCCCTTCTCTTGGAACAAGGTCACAAAACCAAGGTATTAGACATTACCAAGAATTACCTCATAATAACCACAACAGCCTTTTAAAAACACTTAGCATCCTTTTACTCTAGAGGGCAAGAACAGCATGGCCCTACTACTTTTTATGTCTTTGGCACAGCCCAGGAGAGACCAGCTGGACACTGTTGCTTCTCTTCCAAGACCGGGGCTACAATGATGAGCACCTCCCTTGGCCTTGAGGACTCACCTGCCAGCTCTGCCCCTCTCTGGAGCAAGGGAAGACAATGCTGACTGCTTGCAAAGGTCTAAGCAACTTGCTCTGATAGACAGTGAAAGATTGTACTGTATTGCTCCCCTCTGTAATGTTTGTGCTGCTGTGGGAGAGTTAAAACTTCCTGCAGGCATAATTGAACCAGCCACTTCCAGTCTCAACAGCATGTGAAGATTTTTGTAAAGAGGGTTCTTGCCTGTTCAGTAAACACTACACTCTGGTTACTAAAAGTATCTATATAATTGTTTTGGGTGGTTCTGTTACTTAGGCAGGCTTCTGAAGTGTTAATTGTGATATTAGTGCTAAATGCACTGAGCTGTCTTTTGCATTTACTGAAATTGTGACTCACTGAGCTGACTAAATCTCTACATGTTTAACTTCAGAACAAGGCTGAGCTAATGCATTTCCAAGTGGTATTTGATAAGCAGATTATTCCACTGCCTACAAAAATCCATACTAATAATTAGACAAATTTAAGTGTGAGAATGATTTGCGTGGCGTCTCTCACTGACATAAATATCTCCCACACTCCTCTCTGCATTTCACTTGGTCTATTCACTATGCAGAGGGTGACAACCTTGAAGTGACCATAGCCTCAATGTTGTATATTGGACTTTGAGACTCCTATTTTAACACTTGATCATGTTGTCATAAAACCAGGACAAATAGTCTTATCTCTTATTACTTCCATTTGCATGACAGTTCACTTATATGATATGATATAAAACTCCTTGTTGCAAATCTTTATAAAATCAGAAAACTGGAAAGAAATTACTCCCCCCTTTTTCACAGGTCAGATCACATATGGGCAAAATTCACATGGAGGCATTATAAAGAACATTTGTACTGCAGACATTACATCTTCCTTGTCGTTAAAGGAAAAGTATTGCTTTGAAAATCCAAAAAGGGACTCGAAGCACGAAACTCCCTCACTGGACGATGCACATGGCCGCTTGCAGGGCTTTGTGCAGGCTTCTGTGGCACGTTTGTGCCTTGCCTCTGAGCACAGGTAAAAGTGAAGTCAGCATGTCTTGTTAAAATTTGGTCTTCCCTGGCACTTGCAGTGAGTGTGGGGGTGTGAGACTGCTCATGCTGGAGCAATGGTGATGGAGGAGGTGCTGTCCTCCCCTCTTGCAGGCTCAGCTTTGCCTGGTGACTTTGAAAATCTTCTCCATCTGATAGACCCTTGTTGCAGCATCCTGGGGGCCAGCAGAGGCAATATGTTGGGCATAAATACTCACCCCCTCCATGGTGGCCTTGGCAGGGCCTGGCAGCTGACTGCATCCATACACTGCTGAAACTCCGCATCCGTCATCACAGCGGTGGTGTGGCACAGACAGCCCCAGGGCACCATGCCCTGCCCTTTTGGCTTACTCAAAGTCTTTCTGAGCTCTGGTGCTGAGCAGTATATGGTCAAAGTGATCTGATTGTGCCAGAGCTTGGCACTATCAGCACAGATAAAACAAACACACCTGCCTGAAATATTTACTTGTTCCTGGAACTTTGTTCTGGGGCGAGCCAGTGTGACTGACGACTTTTCAACTGAAAAAATGGGGTTGTTTTACCCTTAGTTTTTAGCCTTGGAAAGGGGGGCTTTAAGACACCAGTTAGTTTCTTTTATTTTAGTATTTTTCTAAAAGCAGTTTCCTTATACTGAAATTCCTTGTAAGTACCCAGGGAGGAGGAGGAAAGAAAAAGGCTGTTATTTAGATGCTGAGTCACTGCGGGGAGAGGTTTGCACTGTGAGGATGCATTGCTGGGATGGTGTAGGCTGGGGTTGGCACTGCAGCAGGTGTGGCTGGGACCCCCACAGCCCTGCCAGCCAGCCTGGGACTGCTGCAGTGACACAGGTGGCCCAAACTGGGCTCTTGAGAGTCATGGCAGGGGGGATTCCTGCTCACATGGGGATGGCAGTGTCAGGGCTCAACCTGCGGCAGGGAGACCCTGCTGGGCTGTCCTGGACACCCTTTCTCTACAGCCGATTTTTGTGAATCACTTTCAGACATGCCAGAGGGAACCTGAGGCACAGTGAAGACTGTGGTTAGCCACTGGTTGTATTAAGCTGAATCAAACTCCTGAGCTGGTTGTGTTTCTACATTTGTGGGCAGAGGATGGCTCTTTCCTTGAAGTAGGAAACACAAAAAGCTGTAAAGTGTGTTCATGGCTGTAACCCTGCAGTCACAGAAGGGTCACTGATCTCTGAACATACCGCTTTGCTTCGCTTCTCTACACACAGCTTTCAGATGACTGAGGTGGGAGAGTGAGGGGCAGGGATTTTCAGATGAAGCTCTCACCTAGAACAGAGCTGGGCAGCAAGCAGGTGTGTTTGAACAACAGACTTTTTAAAAACACAATGACCAGGTTTGGGAAAAGAGAGATTTCAAACAGTACTCTTTGTCTGTGCTCCACCTAACAAAACTGTATTTAGTTAAAAACATAAGTTAGCAAATTAATCGATGTGAGTAAAACATTTCCTAAAAGAAGCATATTTAGCAGAAAAAGAAGTGGAAGTTACCCTGACTGCTTAGGACTTGCAGTCCATAGTGGCATTCTTGCTTTCAGCTTTTTAAATAATTGTTCTCAGTTTGCAGCCCAAACCAGCATACTACTTATACTGCCGGCTGTGCGTATATTAACTTACTTTCTTCAGCAGTAATATGGTCTGCAAAGATATGTTCTTGGCATAACCTTTTATCGCAGTTAAAAAACAACACACGCACACATACAAATCAGCTTTTCAAATTATGTGAACTGCTTTAGGAAAATCAGACATGTTTGCTTCAGACTGTTAAAGTGCTATCATGAGCGGGGATGAAATAAAAGATGAAAGGCCAGCCAAAGCTTGTGCAGGAGTTAGGTTACAGTGAGGGTATTCCTGAGTTCTGGCAGCAGAAGTGTGTGGGTATTCTTGCCTATTGGTGCTTTTCTTGTTTGGCATTGGTGGGACACTGTTGTTTCCTGAGCTGAAGTGCCAGCGATCAAAGAATTTTAATAGCCTGATGAGGACCAAGTGCAGTGGTGGGTGGATTTTGGTCTCCAGAGAAGCATACTGGAGTTCGCAGACCTTTTGGACCAGTATTTGCTGTAAGGTAAATATAGAAATGGCAACTCTAGGCTTCATCTGGTTTTGCCCACCAACATCATATGGTGGAACTGTGTCTTGAGAAGCGCCTGTTCAGGCCCCAGCCAAGGGGCTGCTGCTCCTCCCCTGGCCCTCTCTTATACCACTCTGGAGCCTGGGGGAAGCAGGGATGCCATAGTGACCCTTGAAGAAGCAAGGAGAGCTGGGTCCAGAACCTGACACTGCTGCTTTTCATGGCCAAGGGCAGTTTAGAACTCAGATATTGCACTCCTTTTGCTGAAAGATGGGTTTAGTAAGCACTTGGGGCATCCCTAGGTGTTGTACATCTGCTCCTGGTAGCATAACTCACCCACCCTCTCTGAGATCTGTGACATTGCTCTTTAAAATGTGGCTTTTTGACTTGGATCACTTGACCAAAAGCAAATGAGGAAGCAACTGCACAAGTTAGGGTAAAACTAGTGCTGTAGGACAGTCAAGCAGCTGGTGGCAGCAGTCTGGTAATACGGCACGGCTGGAGCCAGAACTGCAGGACCATGTCCTCACTGACCCCTTCTGTGCTTCGTCCTCCCCTCTGTGCACTGGGGACAGCAACCCTTACTCACCAGCACGAAGGGCTCTGGGAAACGAAGAGGCAGAGTCAGTAAAAGTCCTGGTGTTATTATTCACTGATATAACCTTTGGTCTCCAGCAGCTATTTGCAGACTGTGTGTTACATGCCTCTATTTACTGACGGCCGGCCAACACTGAGAAATGACTGTGCTGAACTGTGATTCAGTCTCAGCAAATGGCAAACACCACCATCCCTGCTTACATGGAATGATGAGAAAATTAACTTGAATCTCGAGGCCATTCCCTAACATAGTACAATTTTCAAACTCTAGCTTAGAAAATGTTGCTGAGGAGCCAGTGGACTACTACTGTTGGACCTGTATTTATTGGCAAGTCCAGATATGTAATTATTAACTTGTATCAGCAAAAGTATCACCGTAAATGTAAAGCTATTTCTGCAACCTGCAGGTGACTGGCTCACACTCAACCAGCAAAACCCTGAAGTCACAATGGCAAACACTGATCTATGCATCACTGCTATGCTTGAAGCTGCCAGCGAAACTGCTTCAGCACTGAGACCGAAACCATAGTTCCTCAGCAGTGTGCACAAATCTGTGTGTAGTGGTCTCACCTCTCCTGCCTGCCTGTGCCTCACATTAGACCCAGCACTCAGTGAACTTCCTGCGAGCTGCTGCGGTGACTGAATCAACAACGGAACATCCAAGACTTTGGTCATACAAGGTCAGTCGGGAATTCTAGTCGAAATACACAAATCTGCATGGGTATTATCCATCATATGAGTCCAGCAATCAAAGGAACCAGCTCAGTCTCACTCTGAAGATTGAAACCAGACTGAAAGGGATAAAGATTTTTCCAGGGTCATGAATCTACTTTCCCCTCATAAATCCCATGCTACTTGAAATACAACTAAGGAAAATCTACTTTAGCCTAATCCTGTTTAAACCTAATCTGACCTGGCCTCCCAGAAGCATTATCAAAGTCTAATAGTCCTGTACACAAACTGTTTCACAGGCTCTCTTGGGAACTTCTCACCGATCCACTAAAGAAAACTTCAATAAAATCTAAAAATGTTTTTCACTCAAGGAAAACCCTCATCAGAAAATGACATGGGTTGGGTGGATTTTAAACAATATACATGTGCACTATGGTAAAGAGTAGATCAACTAGAATGAGCAATAGTGAATTAAATTGATTTTCTTTTCCTCACAACTGTGCTACAATCTCAGTGATACTACCAAGTGAAGATTACAGTGGGACTTCATTCTCTTTTGTTATATTGGAAAATCATTAATCAGGCAAATATATTAGAGACAGGGATTGTAGGTCTCCAAAGGTGAAAGGTGTGAGCTGCAGGTAGCATTTCTTCACCTACATGCTTGCCATGCCATAGCTCAGCAAATGCTTTCTGCTTCTAACACCTCTCACAAGATTATGCCAAAGTCAACAAACATCACCATCAAATGCTTTCAGACAACAAAATACATCAACTACCTGTCAAAACTGCTATCAATGAAATCTGAAAATAAAACAAACCAATAAAGATAAGTCCAAATACACATCTCTAAATAGGCCCAGCTAACATTTAATGACACCTTTCAGACACTGGATAAAGGGACTGAGAGATATGATTGCAATGGAAACATGAAGCTGACAGAAGAATTCTGCAGTGAGCAGGGCCCCATACCGAATCATGGCTTCAGTTTCTTTTTTTTTTTTATTTAATTATTGCAGCATCTAGGAGCTATAGGAAGAACCTAGAAATACATGGACCAGAAAAAGCCTAAAAGTAACTTTCCATCAATAGCACCCACTGCCCTATTGAAATAAACCCCTGGTAAAATCCCCAAACAAAGCATTTAAAAAGCACTGATTTTTCCCTACTTAAACCAAGCAATGGTGAGAATGGCTGGATATGGAGGAGGGTAAAATCAGTTCGGACACAGCCACGTTGTACAGCAAGCTTAGTAGGCAGCTAAGGTGTCTTGAGTCCAATTAGGCAAGTACATTCGGCTACTATGCAGTCTCTAATTCTTTCCTTGGATTTCAACACTTTTCATGAAACATGTCAGCCTTGGTGGTTCATTTAGCAAACATACCTCTGGTCTATCAATAGAGATCATGCTACACTGGTAAGTGGCACACATAATCCCCTCTACATTTTTAAAAGAAACCCAAACATGCATAACCATTAAAAAAGCAAACAAAGAACTTGATCCACAGTCACAGTAAGATAATTGAAAAATATTGTCACCTGTGCATGGATCAAAAATAGCATCACAGAGCAACAGTAGTAATGTAGCATTTACAGGTAGTCCAATGGGAACTTGAAAGGAGGAGGAGGGTTCTGGAAGTGCCTTCTCTTGACACAGGTCATGAGTAATCTGTAAAATGCCGACAAAGAGGGAGGCACTTCACCCTGCAACCCTCTCAGATGCTTTAAGTTAGTTAAGTGAGACCTAACCTGCCTTGGACCAGGACTCATCACACAATGATTAGAGAATCACTGAATATTCTGAGTTGGAAGGGACTCACAAGGATTATTAAAGTCCAACTCCTAGTCTACCCTGCATTGCTTGAGTACTTGAGTACAAGAGTAGATATAATTATCCCATTTACTTTTTGTTTTCTCTCCATAGTGAATAAACCCCAGATTGTGATAAGCAGGCTTATTGCTGCTTGGAAATAAAGGCTGGTTGTAGATACAGGGAGAAAAGAACTAGAACCACAAGGGGGTTTAATAAAAACACAGATATCTTAGGCAGTTCGAGCCAAAGTAACACTTACTGAGAAACCCAACTTCGGACACTGCTACAATACTGGCCATGAGCTTACAAAAGAAACACACACTGAAATGAAATTTGCATTAAAAAAGAATTTGTCATCTGCACCTTACCATCTAGTATAAAAGGCAAGTACAAGACAGCTTCTTCAGGAAGCTATGACACTAGTAATTTAAATTATCAACTTTTTTTTAAACAGTAGATTTTACCTATGCAAATAAAACAGTCCAGCCAGCGTCTGGTTGCCATTGTAGGTGTTGATTCTCGCATTTATTTTAGTACTCCCATCTTTACCCCTATTTTCATTTAATTTACATCAAATCACAGACTGCTGATATTCTGCTAATTTGTATCCTACAGAACTCAATTCTTCATACCATGAGTGATCCAGTCTTTGGTTCTGTGTTACTAGGCTGATGTTCCCTTTCAAGCAGAAATGGTCTCTTTGGTGAAAACCACCCCACCCAAACTACAACCCTGCTTCTTTGGTCATCACTAAATTACTTCTAAAATAGGCAACTTAAAGGCTGAAGCACTGCTAAGTGTTTTACAGTTAGATTAAGTGATAACTCAGGTCTGCAAAATGGCATTTAAAACTCTCTGTGGTGATAACTCTCACTGCACTCACAGACAGAACTTTGTTCCTGCACTATATTTTGACAGTCGCTCATTAATTATTCTTCCAGCTGAAGTTTCCTTACTATTCAGATGTGCCATATGTCAATTCCAATGCCATCCAGGAACTTTAAGGTGTACTGCCAAAGCCCTGTGTGTCTCCTAACTCAGAAAGCAGTCCATCAAATATCCTGGGTGTTTAATAACAGAAAAAGATGACGAGAGTCAGTAATACATAATTTGTGAGAAAATGCATTCTTATTTCTGGCTAGCTCAGAAACTAATGAACAAATAGAAAAATCACACATCTGCACAGATAGCAAAGTTCAATTTGTGACTGAATTTGTTACTGAATCGGTAAGTTTGTCCAGAATCCTGTGGAACATAGTAGTGCACAGCCATAACACTTGGGGCTAGGCAAGTATTTCACAGATTGAAGATTATCAGTTTTTCATGACCTAGGTGTTTTCATTTACTTAAGTGTCTATATTATCCTTTTTTGTTTCCTAACCAAAAAAGCCTCCATCACTTAGAAATGTTGTTTAAAACAGAGTGAGACTCTTCCTGAAACACCAGGCAAATGTTAAATGAGGATAAGTGATATGTGAAGCAATTATGTTTTTTTCTTGGAAGATGTACCACTGCAAGTCTATATAGCGTCCCCACAGACATAACTTCGTCAATACCTGCTCTTTTCAAACAACCTTCCCCTCCTTTGTTCAGTGAACCTTAACAGAACTAGAGCTCACGAGTGATTATACACACTACATACACTATTAGAAGAAAAAAGCTCTGGCCAGCTTGCAGACTTAACTTTGAGGACAGGCTCATACCCCACTGAAGTGGTAATTTACATGATACAGTTCACAATTTCAGAGGAACAAGAGGGATTTTTCATTCCATACTTTCCTGTACAAACATGCCAAGATCAAATATTTCAAGAAGTGTTCCCAAGTACAACCTTTGTACAGAAAAAATCAGACTGAGACCACCATAATCATTAACTAACAGTATCAGTACTAGTAGCAGTCTTAAACCATTCTAGCCAAGACAGTACCAAAACCAGACAGTTCCTCAAACATCCAGCTATAGGGCATTTGNAAAAAAAGAAAAAAAAGAAAAACATCTTATGCTTATGGAGTCACTCACATCGCTTTAATACAAAAGGTAGAAATACTGTAATTTTGGTGCTTTAAAGCAGTTCCATGATGAAGTCCTAAAATTCATCCAGGAAAATGAAGTCCAAGAGCACGCCTGTGTTCCCTTTTTGGAGGTATACACACAGTGGCTGGAGTATTAACTTATCACGATGACTACCAGCTGACTGGTGGGATATACATTATCCATTTCTGATACAAGCAATTTTTACAGATTATCCGGTATTAAAGATGTCTTCCTTCATGGCAACACGTGCTGTGTACTGTGTCCTTTTCCTTCCCACTGGAAAGGATAAACCAGGCACCTGTATTTGGTTGCTGACACTGACAGTAACTGCCCAGGTCTGCTGGTTAAGATGCAAACAAAATAGCTGAGTCAGTGTACTGGCTCAATCATGACAGATCCACTGGAAATAAGTTTGAAGTTCACTGCTAATATTTTCCTTTGCTCCCTTTAAAGCACATTGTTGTTTGCTGGCATTTTTGTCAGGTCATCAAGTAGTTACCTGTACTGCAGTTGCTCATGCAAGTTGTCCCAAGAGAAGTTGGTATATCCAAAGAAGGACATAGGCAAGCTTAAGTACAAGACAACATCTGTAAGAACTTGTATTAAACTTTGCACTTGAGCATCTACAATGTCACATTCTCATTAAAGCAAGAACTAAAACCAATGAACTACCATAAAAGGAAGTATTTCCTTCTGTACATTATTTTATTATTTACATAATACAATATAGCATAGATGCGGGGTAGCTTATGTGCAATACATAAATATGAACTATCTGTACATGTTTGCGTATCTAGTAACTCAGAAGTACAAAGTTAGAAGCAAAACCTGACGGTTTTAATAGTGAAGTAAAAACCAAGACTGAACACTGGCAACAAAAATCATGTCAGGACAAGTGCCTGGTGTATATATGTAACTATTTACAGATGAGAACAGGCATTACCACAACACTAGTCTAAACCGTATTTGTTTATATAAAAAACACAAGTTTCATACATCACAAAAACCCCTTCCATTATAACACAGAAGTGATATATATTACCAGACAAGCATCAGTGAAGAATACTGCCTTTTCTAGAGTTGTTATTGTACAATGCCGTAGATAATGCAGCCCATGCAATACACCCAAGAACACTACAGTCCTATACCCAAGTACAATTAAAAATGATAAAGCAGCCCTCCAAGAGTTGTTCCAGCTACCATTTAAGTCTACAGCAGCCATGTTAGGTATGGTTTTCCATGCAGAATGGTGCAACTGTTACATTTAAAACTAGAAAAATTAATTCCTAATATTCTTCTGAACTTGGAACACACAGAACATAAGTAGTACATGAATAATAAACTGCTCTAATACTTCAGCAACTTATTTAGACCTGTGTTGCTTGATAGAGACGCTGTGGTATGTCTAGAAACATTTGTAACTGTTTTTTGAAAACCAATCTTACAATATTGTGCTACACAACATTTTTAGCTATGCAAGGAAAAGCAGACAACTCTGTTGCAGGCCAGTTCATAAGCTCCTAACAGGACACTTCCTTTGGGAACTTTTTTTCAAGATTCTAAAGTTAATGTAATCTTTTCCAAAACAATTTCCTTCTCAAATGTATCTGATTTTTTCCATTTTTCTCAGTGCAGTTGTTAAGTGACTTAAATATGGCATTGAAACGCATCTTACTGGGATGGTAGATCCCTCTACACAGCTCGCATTCTGCTGGAAAACTAAAATGAAGTGTGGCAACTAAAAGTAGAATGAGATTTTAAATGATAGAAGTAGACTGCCAACTGTTTTGATGTATCCTTCTCCATAACAGGCATATAACACTAGCCGAACATGAAATACCTCATGCACATCTCAAAAGGCAGAGCTGCTGCACACATGCAGATTGAATACATCTGTTTGGCACATGTGAACTAGAGTCTGTCCTCTGTGCATGTGTATTCCTGCGCAGGTTTCTGATCATCCATCTATTCTGGGGAGGGCATATATATTTTCAAGGGCTGTATCTATCCAATTCTGCCTGTAACAAACAGCCAAACATTTGAAATATCATTTAGACAGACAGGACTAGAAGTAAAACTTTGGAAAACAAAGGAAAATGACCATGCACCTGCTCTTTTCATGTTTTTTAGGATGTATTGGAAAAAAAAAGCCCCACAAAAAGTGAGTCAGTCTTTTCATAAGCACATTAATTTATATTCTCTGAATTTTTTCAGCCACCACAACTGGATTCTCTTTTCTGATTTTTGCTGCAGCTTCTGCTTTGTAATCATATGGGCAGTTATGCTTGTCAGAGTAACGGTGAAGTCCACAAAATAGGTTTCCACATCGGCAGTCAAATCCTGTACACAGAAAAAGAAGCAACATTACTAGGAAGATTAGTTTTTAAGGTGTTAATTAAGGGTGCAGTCTCTACAAAGAGGATATGTTTGTCTACTATGACACAAAAATAAAAGGTTGTACTAAGTTTTTTGAATTCTGAAGAAGCTGATAAGGTTAATAGAACACATATTTTACCAAGTTTAATCTAGCAAGAGGTAACTAATGATGCAAATTTGTCTAAAACTGACAGTGTTCTCATACCTGTAAGGCCAACCTTCTTCCTGCACATGAAACATCTGTTCTTCTTTGGTTTCGGCAGTTCAGCACCTCTCTCTTCACTCTCTGAAGTACCAGGCTGAGAAACTGATGGGCTTGGTTGAGTAACAACTGTTAAAGCAAGCAAAGGAAATATGGGTGAAATTTGCTTTTTTTGACTTCATTAGCTATTCAGTAGTATGCATCCATTAAGGACTAATTCACACACTAAGACCCCGACATCTGTTGTTTAAAGTGCTACATACACTAGCCTAAAAATGTGCATCAGAAATAAGAATTTTTAGGTACTTTATTCAACTGTTCCAACTCTACTTGAGACAATCAGATTTTTTGCCGTACTTCTACAAGCTAGAAAGTATGTGGCACTTACTCATTATACCTATACAGCCTTGAAATGCATGACAGAAATTCCATGTACACATTTCATATTTAAATAAATCATATGATCAAGTAACATTTAATCTAAAACAGTAATGATACTGTCAGAGCTAAAGTTGCTGAACAGAGATACCTCTGTAGGAAATAAAACTAACGTATCACTGCCATAGTACTGGGTTGTTTTATCACTTACTGCAGTGAAGTCAGGTATCTAAAGCAGTTCACCAAGACAGCAGCTAGGAAGCTGCTAATTCTGTGACAGATCCAGAACACAGCTACAAAACACACAGTTCAATAGAGCCCTCATTTAAATAACAGATTTCCATTGCATATCTGTATTTTTTGTAGTTTATTTAGTTTTAGTGTTCCACTAGATATAGTCAAAATAAATACTTTCTCAATTGCGTCTTTAGACATCTTTAGAACATCTTTAGACACAGCTATTTTAATGAAAAAAAGGGTTTTCCCTCCACCAAATTAAATTTTTTAAATTGATATCCTCTTCCTATCCAAAACTGGAACCAAGGAAAGCTGAGAGATGCACTTGTACACAACTGTAATACCTGCTCTTGGCACAGGTTTGCTGAACACTCCCAGAATATGATAACCTCTATCATCACGTCTATTAACTAAAGAACGCATTTCAGAATAAATGGAGCATATAAGCCTCAAGGACTTATTTGCAATCAACTTCATAAAAATATGGTTTGTTAGTTGAGATTCTTTTGAACCAGTACTCTTTTTTTAAAATTGCGTTTGCACAGTCATTCAAAGGTATTCTAAAAACACCCAGAAAACTTCACAATTCACCCTACAACAAGAAAGGTCTCAGGCGAGACATCATAATCTGAACAAGATTTATAAGCAACAGACTCTCAGAAGTAACAAGGAACCTTCAGTGCTCATCACCAAAAAATTTCATGCAGTAAAACAAATGGTTGCTAGTATATTCTTATACTTCTACATTATAGCAACAGCCCCAGTGAAAAACCCAAGGTCATTTACAACCTGGGCTTTTTGCCACATCACAGATACTTTTATATATATATATTTTTGAGAAAACAAGTTGTTTTGATTAGGATTTTCTAGATTAAGAAATATGATACTCTGAACTTGTCTTTAAATCTTAAGAAAATCAGTGTTCAGTACCAGTTTGTCTCCTAGAGAGTCTGTGACCAAAAACTGGCTCAACAACCAGCAATATCACAAACAGTGTACCTGTTGGATGTTATGTGCCTTGGCTAACAACCTTTAATTATGGCCTTAAAAAAATAAAAAGACCAAACAACTCCCCAAAAGCATGGTCAAATCCCTTTTTTTTAAGATTTGTTATATTGCTAGTTTGTTTCAAAATGAAATGCTAATTGTAAGCCAAGACAGACAAGCAAGAGGAACCAGAAACATGCACGTTGCAATTTGGTGTGTAGTTAGCTACGGGAAAGCTTCATCTACATCAGGACCAACTTAAAAACTGAGCCCTGGGAGCATGCATGCTGTTTCAATCACATGGAAAAGAAAATGTAGAGGGGGGCAAATCAACAGTGACATAAAGTCACTCACAACATACATTAAAACAGAAATGAAAAGAGAACCATTTATATCACCACCTAACACGTATCAACAAGGAAGCAAAAAAGAAAACAGCAACTTCCCAGGAATTACTAAGGCCAAGAGACAGCCTTGTACATCACCCTACCACAAACAAAGCCTCTGAGGACAAATTAATGTAGGGCAAGTATTACCAATTACTACACTTATATTTCCATCTTTGTATCAAGAAACTGCAACAATGGCAGTCCACAACCTGTACAGTGATCAAAGTGATCCTAAGAAACTGCAGCAGCACATTTCCTGAAAGGGCTGTTGAACTGGATCCTTCTCCCACAACTAAAACATCTTCCAAGGAGGAAAAGCAGTACACAACATGCAGTAATGGTCACTAAAAGATAACAAGACAAGATGGGACATAGCTCCCTAAATCCAAACTTAAATGTTCGATTTCTTACTCTCCATGAACAAAGGATTCTCCTATTATTTTATGCCAGCAGATTCTAGTCTGATTTGTTTTTATGATGTTAAATGTTCATAAATGTGCTTCTGAGTAATGGCTAGGACAGAAGAAAAAGCTGCCTATCCTGCCCCCTCAAGCGCAGAACAAAACTCCTTTTTCTTCAACCTGTAGATGAAAAAATATTGAAAATTGTAGTTGTTCTGCCACGACATCAGGAGCCCATCTGAATCAAAATACTTTTCTTACAATCACTTGTCACAAAAGACTTCCTTTAACATAAAAGACAAATCCAACTGGGCAAGTACAATTCTAGTCCTCAAGATGTTAAATTAAATTCATGTCAGAAATCACAGTGTTAATCAAAGTGCTCTAAAATGATTTCTGTATCACCACAGAATGGGTAGCTGAAAAAATGCCGACAGCTGGAAAGTAGTGGTTACTGGTACCTGTAGACCTGGTTCCTCAGTAACAGTGTTCAGATGAAGCAAACTCCTCACCATTTAATCATCTCACCACCGCAAAAGAGCTCCTACTGGCATGCATGCACTTTCTCATCCTGATCTCCAAACTGGAGAAACATGGATTTGAAGGATGGACTATATGGTGGATATGGAATTTACTGGATGGACACAGCCAGAGAGGTCTGGTCAATGGCTTTATGTCCAGGTGGAGACTGGTGATCGGTGGTGTCCCTCAAAGGCTCTGTCTTGGGACCCCTGCTCTTGAGTATCTCCATTAGTTACACAGACAGTGGGATTAAGTGCACCCTCAGCATGAAGGAGTGGATGCCAGACAGGGAGATCTGGACAAACTTGAGAAATGGTCTCATGAGAACTCAAGCAGTTCAAGAAGTCCAAGTGCAAGGTGCTGCACCTAGGTTGGAGTAATCCCAGACATGAGGACACAAAGAATGTGGCTCACTGAGACCCGTCTACAGAGAAGGACTTGCAGATTCTTCTGGATGAAAAACTGGACCTGAGCTAGGAGTGTGTGCTAGCAGCCAAGAAAGCCAACTGCATCCAAATAGGAGTCAGCACATCAAGGGAGGGGATTCTGTCCATCTACTCTGCTCCTGTCAGACCCCATCTGGAGTGCTGAATCCAGCTCTGGGGTCCTCAACACAGGAAAGAAGAATCTGTCGGATAAACACCAGAGGAGGGCCAAAAAGATGTTCAGGGGGCTGAAGCACTTCTCCTATGAAGACAGGCTGAGAGGGATGGGGTTGTTCAGCATGGAGATGACAAGGCTCTGGGAATACCTTACTGAAGCCTTCCAAACTTAAGAGGGTTTATAAAACAGGGATAGATTTATACATGGGCAGATAGTGATAGGACCAGGGGAAACATTTCTGAATTATAAGAGAGAATCATATTAGACGTTAGGCAGAAATTTTTTACTCTGAGTAGTGATGCACAGGAACAGAGGGGTTGGAACGAGATGATGCATAAAGCCCTTTCCCACCCAAACGGTTCCATGGTTCTATGTAGCCCTCTCCATCACCTTGGTCATGTCCCTTCCCATCTCTGGCTCAAGATCTGCAAAGATTTACTTCACTCAAATTTTACTAGATCAGTTCTCCTACTACAATGCCAAAAACTTTAGCAACAACTGATTTTCAGAACTGGCTAGGGTTTTATTAACTAGTATTTTGGTCTTAAATTATTGCCTGTAGGCACTGTAAGATGCATTACCATCCTGCCCAAGGACGACTATTATCCTAGCAAATTAATGATAAACACTAACATATCCTAGTACTGGAGGTGGGTGCCTGAAAAACTCCACACAAATACAGGCATTTTATCATGAATTTGGGAAAATTTCCTTCAAATGTAGCCTAAAGATAAGATCCATGAGGAGCAGCAAGGCCACTGATGGAACCAGTTAGCCACATGACAAAGTACAACAGCTACTCAACCTACATGCAGAAAGGTTCTATAAACTGGAGAATAAAGTTCTTCTCAGACCCTAAATTATTAAATCACAGTGACTACATGGGATTGCCACTCAAAATTGAAAACCACTCTAAGAAAAGAATGTTTAAAGCTGTCATTAGTTTTGCTTCAAAAAAAGCATATGTATTTTCAGTATTACAGAGATTTCACACTGGAAAGGAATGAGTATGATGTTTCAGTAGAAAAAAACACGTTGAAAATAAATCAGTACTATTTTCTAACATTCCTCATATCAAAAGTGACCAGAAAGGGATATAAAAGTAACAGAATAAAGTTTTTAGAAGCTTCTCTTACTAAAGAAAAATTCACCAAAATAAGATCTAACAACCTTAAACCTCAAGGATAACAGGCACAAATTCTTGAAAGCAAAGGAAAAAAAATTGATTCAAGGACTGTGACTTGATGAAGCTAACTGCCAACTCCCACCATTGAAGAAATGGAAAAAACAAAACAAGAGAGAGAAAAGGTTAAGTCAGAAGTCATCCAAAAGACATTAGATGCATTTCTGCAGATCTGGAGCTGAAACAACAGTAGTAGTAGTAGTAGTGAAGTACTAGAAACAATACAGTCCTTATGCTGCAGCCAATGCCAGCTGGCTCTAGGACAGATGTGTCACTGGCCAAGGCCAGGCCAATCAGAAATGATGGTAATGGGTCACTCTTCCACTGCACCCGTGGAAGAGTAACCCACACTGAAGCAGTCTGGGGGTGCTGTTGCCCGTGGGATGGACTCACGTTGCAGTTCTCAGGGAGTTGCTGCTTGTGAAATAGACTCACATTGGAGAAGTTCATGGAGAACTCTCTTCAGTAGGAGGGACCCCATGGTGCAGCAAGGTAACAACTCCTGCCCCTGACCAGGAGGAGCCTGAGGTGATGAACTGACCACAACCCCCATTCCCTGGCTCCTGCACTGCTGGGGTAGGAGGCACAGCTGGAAGGAGGGAGGAGTGGGGGGAAGGTGTTTTTAAGGTCTGTTTTTACTTCTCATTATCCTCTTCTGAATTTGTTAGTGTAATAAATCAATTTCACATCTCTAATTAGAACCTGCTTTGCCCATGATGGTATTTGATGAGGGATCTCTTCCAGTCCTTCTCTCAACCCATGAACTTTTAGTTAAATTTTCTTTCGTCTGTCCAGCTGCAGAGGGGAGTGAGTGAGCAGCTTTGGTGGGTGCCTGGCATCCGACTCAGGTCAACCCATGACAAGTGGTTACTAACAACTCAACTCTATTTCTTTTACACATCTTTTATTTCTATTTGAATATCTGCTAAAATAATAATAAACCAAACAGAAAAGGGTCCACCATGCTTCACCAGCTTGGTGGATATATTGCTCTGATACCGTAACACATAGAAAAGAAAGAAGTTCACTAAGTTTTGCATGTAGTTCCTGCAACTGAGCAGGGCAAAAAAAGGAACTATGAATCAGATTTCTAGAATACTTTGGGTACAGTCTGTCTTCAATCCTTAAAAAGTGTAAAAACTTATAAAAAATCCTATAAAATTTATTTTTTAAATAGCACTCCTTTATGAATTTGAGGACATAAAGGTTCCTCTGTGGGGGACCCACACTGGAGCAGCCTGTCCTTGAAGGACGGCACCCCATGAAGAGTGATCCATGCAGAAGATTATGGAGAGCTGTTGCTCGTAAGATGGACTCACACTGGAGAAGTTCATGAAGAACAATCTCCCGTGGGAGGGACCCCACTCTAGAGCACAGTAAAGACTCCTCTCCCTGAGCAGAAGCAGAAATGTGTCATAAATTGACCCTAACCCCCATACTCCATCTCCCTGTGAGCCACCGGGGAAGAAAGTAGAGCTGGGAAGGAAGGGGGCATGAGGGGAAGGTTTTTTTCAAGGTCTGTTTTTACTTCTCATTATTCTGCTCTGATTTTGTTAATAATAAACTCCATATCTCTAATTCAAGACTGTTTTGCCTGTGATGGTATCTGGTGAGTGATCTCTCCCCATCCTTATCTCAACCCATGAACCCCTCATTTTATCTTCTCTCCCCTTCCAGCTGTGGAGGGGAATGAGAGAGATGCTTTGGTGGGTGGCTGGCATCCAGTCAGAGTCAGCCCACTACAAGTTACAAGAAAACAACAATGCGAGTTACCAAGTTACATCCACCCTGCCTTTCTTCACATGTTAAGATACAATTAATTGTCTTAGCACCAAGTTTGTTCTGAAGGTGCATCTAGATTGCAACCTCAACCTGCACAAAGAAGAAAAAACCCAAAGCCCCATAAAACCAAGAGAAACAAGCTTGTCAAACTTAATTGTTTAACTTTTTCTCAACTCCTCCACCTTCTAGTCAGTTGTTACAATTCCAAAAGCAAACAAGTATAATTTTATGCTACAGACTACAAAAAAAAATTTACCAGATGTAATCCTTCTTTTTAAACTTTCTAACTTGTAAGGGAAACATACAAAATTTCTTTTGCTAATGAACATCTGGCAGAAGAGAATGTGACTTCATACTGTTGAAGATACAGTTCATGGTCTTTTACCATCTGGTTATGAAATTGTCCCTAGCGTCAGGCTATGCTTACAGCTACACTGTGTTTCATTAACAACTCCATGATTGCATTATCTTAGAGAATCACACCTCAAAGTAAGTATTAACTTTTGTTGCTACTAGGTGATGCGAATTATTTACCATTGTTCCAGTTTGTCCTTGAGAGACCAACACATAATGGATGCTACTGGCAAAAAGGAAAATAAAATATCTGCCTAGTCCAGACACACCAGGAATATTTTTTATAAAAAGTCTAGGCCAGCTTACCTTGCCTGCAAGACACAGAGTAATGCACCACTGAATATAGCCAACACTGTTAATTTAAGATGTCCAACAAACCCTAAGAATAGTATATAAGGACATTATCTTATGCTGTCTAGGATCTGTGCCAAACAATAATACTTAAAAGGGAGCTTGGGCATTAGAGCAACTGAAGCTGCCTCATGAATTTACAGGTATGTTCTCTCAGGACATAGTTTAGTTCTTCAAGTTTTTTCCAGAGGCATTTAAGTTCTCTGGTAGTTTTTCCAATCATCTCTACACAAACCTGTGACAGCTTTTACTGGTTTCAACCTCTGAGATCATTTACTACAATTCATAAGTATCTTTGAACTGCTCTGGATTTTCTTCCCCCATTCTAATCAATAGTGAGCTGTGTGATCTATCATACAGCTGACCTGAAAAACAGGTTATATATAAACAATAACTAAATATTTTCTTTACAGCTGGCAAAATGACAACAGTTCTAAGAAAAGTAAAATCACCTATTACTTCCTTACTACTACCATTTTATTTATTCCTACTTCCTTCTTGACACATTCCAGTGGGATTTCATAACATGTCACAATGGGTTAATGAATGTTGTAGCAAAGTCTAAATTACTTTTCAGTCACTTAATGAAAGCCTCTTCAGATGACATCAGTTCAAGAAATTTAATAATTGCAAAATTCCCTCTCAGTCCATACATAATGAAAAACCCAATATATTGCATAACTGTACTTTGAACGAACCTTGACTTAGCATGACTTATGAAAATGGTAAAACCCCCTGTACAAATACCGAGCAAATAAACATCAAGTGGCGGATCAGCCTTTGTTGGCAAAGATATAACTAGATGAAAATCACTTTGATACAGTGCTGAGTAGCATCTGCTGCCATTTTCATCTCAGTGACTTCAAAACCAAAAAATGGATTTTATCTTCAGCTTGGGTGAACAGACTTCCTACTATACATCAGCTTTCAGTTTTTAAAATTGTTTCAGAACTGGTAAATTAAATAAAAAAGTCTGGATTTGTTAAAGTACAAAACAAGTGTGTTACAATATCCATTTGAACAAACTGGTATGAATTCCATTTCTCACTGGTTAGGTTAAGCAAGCTGCCCCTCTCTCTCTGCCTCACTCCAAGAAATAGTTTACATGTTGACGTTTTACTACTCCAGCTGCAATTATCCAGCATGAGAATAAACTCTTAAACAGACAATTCACGCACAGCAATTAAAGCTGCAACTACCCTGTGTCCCTGAAACAATGCATTGGTTATATCTACTGATTACTCAATTAGTTCAAAAACCCTAAGCAACTTCTGTTAATGTTTTTAAACCACATATTGTCCCTTCCCCCACAACCCTACTCCTCTGTCGAACGGAATTTATTAAGCACCCTTCTCCAAATACAGCAAGCCATTTTGCCTGCCATGAGTCAGCTGGAATGGTTCTGCTAGATAATATACAGAATCCCAATAGTTTGACTTGAAAACTGAACACCCGACTCTAATGGAATTTTAGAGTGCCTCACTTTTAAAAACAAATGTTAGGGATCTGAAAACACCCTCATAAGTGTAAGTAAATTTTTTACTAACAATTAACATATATTTTAAAGCTTTTCTGGAACTAGTCCTTTTTCTTGATTCTGAGGAGATAAGACTCAAAAGAATCCTAAGCACACTTCTCAAGACCATCACAACAGGAGATGGCTTCTCAGAAAGTAAACAAACCCTCCACTCATATTAAGTCACCGGTTGTGCCCAGTGTCACTCTTGAGAACATACCTGGCTCAGTCTCTGTCTTCGGTGTTAGGTCTTCTTCTCTTGAAATGCTCATTTCTGTCATTTGCTGCGTTACAGGCAAAGCGGCAACAGGCACATTTCTGTTTAAGCACAGCGAAACATGTAATTTACATCAGTTTTACATTCCTAATAAAAGCTTGAACTGTCCAGACCCATTAATGAACTACTGGTTCAGTTACTACTGATATGATTTCCAGACCTATGCTTCTGCTATCTTCAAAACACACTTTTTTACTCTATTTTAGTTTCCCTAGAAGAAAACAGGCAAGCCTGTAAGATATTTCTGTGGATAAACAAAACCCATTATTTTTACTGCAGCTCTATGACACCAAATATTTGAATGATTTTTCAATTTACATGGATTCATAGAGCCCTGTCAGGCCAGCGGTCCTTTTTCCTCTGCAGACACTCACTGCAACAGGGCAGGATTGCTGCAGGCTTCCCTGCACATGCACAGCTCATTCAACCCTCACAGTACAACCTTAATTTTACCTTGTTTTTTCAGATGTGCTGCCAGCAGCACCTTCACAGTTGTTTAAGCTAGTGTCTGGTCTCTGTGCAGATGAAGAGTCTGAGGTAGGACTGTTTGAACCATTGGTTGTTCCTATGTAACAAGAATTGACAGGTTATGAACAATTGCAGAAAACACATTAATCAAACAGTCTCCTAGACAGCTATGTACTGTCTGCATACAATCTTCACAGCTACTGCTTATTAATTTCTACCTAAAGACACTTTTCACTTAATAACCAAAATACAGACTGCATAAGAAAACGCTAACAGAAGAGGCTAAGTGGGAAAGCAAGTTGTGGCTGAATGCCAAGCAAACCAGCACACATTACACAGAAATGTATTTTTATCTTTACTGTGCTTTAAAGTAGTATTGAATATTCATTCTTTCAGTTCAGCTTTCAGAAGTCCTCCTAAAAAATGTTCTAGTATTCATTGTAATCTTCTGTATGCTTTATTTTAAAAGAAATAAAGAAACCCCCAACAACTCCCCACACCCTTACCCATTGGGCTGATTCTACCACTATTCTGCTGTCGCTGAAGATGTTCCTTGTAGCAAACAGAACACATCCCATTTGTCCTAGGATTTCCATAAAATCCACATCCTGTACTACACAGCATAGGCCCTGGGGTCTGGTTTGTCTCCTGAGTCATCTCGATGCTGTAAATAAAACCAAAAACTGCATTAGGAGCTGGCATGCCACAAAAATCAATTACAGGGTTAAAAGTGTTAAGAATTAAAAGAATTATAAGAATGTCTGCTCACCCTGCCCCACCAAGCGATATCATCATTCTTAAAGAGGGTTATATGAATGTTAATATACCATTCAAGACTGCAATTTATTGCTAAGTAACCTCATTATGAACCTTTAAGACAAGAAAAAGTGTCATCATACTAATACTGAGAAATAATATACTTGTTGGGCACTGAGCTGCATGTACAGGTTAATTTAATTTGACAGCCAAAAAAACCTCCATAAGTACCAACCTCTGAGAACTAATAGGGATATGCAGAGTAAGTAAGACCAAGTTCATACCCATAAAGCAGTTCTGACAAATAACATAGCTTATTTTTCCTTGACTCCAGCAGGATCAAGAGACTCCAGCAGGAAAGCCCTGCTTTTTCACTGCCAATCTCACATCATTTTGAGGCTAATTCCACTATTAGCAGTACTTACTCTCACAATACTCTTCCAAGGGAGATAACACTAACAAACCATAAACTGTTGAGTCCCCATCATTACACAGCTTACACGTTTACAAAAGGAAAAAAACCCTTCTCTAATCAAGTTGTATAAAGACTTCTAAGCCTCCCAGAGGCAGTCAGCGCTAACTTTAGCAATGAACTGCATGTTGGACATAAGGTTTTCTCCTTCACTGCCTGTTAACTTCTGCAAAGCAAGGTTAGTTGAAAACTGCACAGCAGCCAAATCCTTGATTCCCAAGCGCAGTAAAACTGGAACACAGTAATCATGCATTTGCTGCAAATTGAGGACATGTAATAATATTGCACTAAAATTTAAATTTAGTAGAAGCTGTTCATATGGCATCTGAAGACATTTTAGTATAAACTTTAGACTGCTGTTTTCCTATTCAGAAACTGTCACAGTAAGAGATATTTGACAGCTGACACTTGCTAGAAGTCAAAAATGCCAAAAGTGAATTTGTTACAGCGTATAGAACAATACCTCTGATTAAGAGAGCCCACACTGCAAGTAGTAAACTTATGTTTCCCTAGCACTACAACTGCAACTGACAGGTGCCTTTAGCTAAACTAAACTTCTGGGATCACAGTAAACCAAGAGAAAGTAAACAAGCAAAATTCATCTTGCCTACTGGTGGTCACAGGACCCAATTTTCCAGGTATAAATAGCTGTACTATTTACAGCTTTGTAACACCTTCCAGGTATAAATAGCGTCCTTTCTGGCTACAACACAGCTTCACACTTATTCTGATACAGTTTTACAGCCAAACACACCAGTCAAGGGAGCTAGAAAAAAGCCTGACCCACCTAGAAGAAATCTAGTAAAATTTGTCATCTGTATTGTAGACCTATGTCTATGTAATACAAAAAAGACTACTTCTGCCCTTTTTTTACTAACCAGCTAAGATCAACATGCTATCAAACACTGCCAACATCAGGTGACCTGCTTAACTTCCAAGTTAGTGTGCTAAAACAAATTTCACCACTTACTAAATGTTGCTTTAGGTGCCAACTCTAATATCCTAGTACAAACAAGACACTCAGCAGCTCCTTTGGTCTGCACAGTCTTCCACTACTTCAAATGCATGCCCCTAACGGAAATAATCAAGTCGTTCCTACCCATCGCTGAACAAGTCGTGCTTTTCCAGCGTCCGGGAGGTAGCCCAGGTTTCACCCGCGTTCACTTTTAAGGAGCCTCCCGACAGTAGGAACCCCTTACCGCAGCTCTGCGCCGAGCGGCGGCAGAGGAGCCCCGGGCTGCCCGCTCTACAATGCCGTTGCCGCTGCCGCTGCCGCCGCGGTGGGTCGGTCACATGGGCGGACGAGCGCCTGCGCTTCCGCCTGTCAGGCGGCGGCGTGACAGGGCCGGGACGCCCGGCCGCCCGCTGAAGTCAGTCCCTATTTATATCTCCCGCAGGCCGCCGGCTCCGGTGGGAGGAGGCGCCGGCGAAACCCGACTGCCCTGCCCTTCCAGGGGGGAGCGGGGAGAGCGGGTGCCGACCTGCAGCGCAGAAAATGCGGCATCACCAGCCCGCCGCCTTCCGCGATGGGGGCCCCGGGGCAACCATCGCTCCACAAATGCGCCCCGCAACCCCGGGCGGGTGGGGTTACACCCCAACGCTCCTCTTCGAGAGGAGGGAAAAAGATAATTGAAAAAGGTCTCCTTCCACCACCACCCCCGCAATTACCAGCCCAGCTCGGGGGAAGGGGAGCGTAAATCCCGTTAGCGACCCCGGCCGCGCACCTCAGTCACCCTTCGGCGCCGAGGCCATGGCCGTGCCCCCTCCGTCCCGCCGGGCGATCCCACACTGGCGGCGTAACGACAAAAACGAGGGCCCCGACACGCGCGGAAACCAGCCCCAAAACCCGGGAACTGCGTTAGCAACGGGCTCACTGACCTAAATACCCAATTGCCTCAACATCCTCCTCCTGAAAAGGGATCACGACTAAACGCGAGAAGCAACAAAACAAAAGGAGGATGTACAAGGGCTGCGGGGGTCACTCGCCGCTCAGGGCCGCGCTCGGGCGAAGCAGAGCCCAGTGTCGGTACAGGGGACCCGAACCGGCACTGGGCGCTCCCCAGGCGGGTGCAGTCCGGCGGCTAACTCAGACAAAGGGGGGGGCCCTGCCAAGCGCTCGCAGTGCCGCGCGTCCTAACTGCGTCCCTCACCCCCTCCGCCTCCTTCGACACCCGGACACAAAAGACCCGCGAGGCTGCCGGGCTGAGGAGCGGTGGCAGCGGGCGGGGATGTCCGGCCGGGCCGCTCCTCGCAACCGCCTGAGTCACGCTGGGCCCCGCCGCCCGCAGGCCCCACGCCGCCGGCAGTCACAGGAGCCTCATTGTTTCGCCGCCTGCGCTGCCCCGCACCGGCCACACCAGGGGCCGAACGGAACGAAGCCGCCGAAGAGGAGGCCCGGGCACACCTCGCGGCGAAGACCCCGCGGAGCCGAGCCCAGCCTGCCACCCCTCACCAACCTGTTCCCGGCGGGGGCCACAAACCCCGCGGCGGGTGCCGGAGAAGGCGCCGCGGATAGCTCCCCCGTTGCCGCTGTGGGGCGGGGCGGCCCCGGCGCCGCGCCGGCCGTTCCCCCCGAAGCCACGTCACGGAGCGCGGGAGCCCCGGGCGGGGAAGGAGCCGCGGGTGCGGGCCGGCTCCGCGCCGGCCGAGCGCCTGATCACCGCTAGGTGTCAGGGGCACGGAGTGCCCCAGCGCCGGCACACTGCGGCACATCGAGTCTTAGAGAACCTAGGTTGCCTTGAAAATATAATTTTCTTGGGTAGTTTTTTTTTTTTTTTTATTTGACCTAATTTGCCTACAAGATCTAGGCGTCTTGTGAGATGGAAAGTAAAAATACAAGAGAATTGCCGCGAAACGAAAGAGAACTTCCAATTTAAATTGCCGGCTATAAATTTCATTGCCAGTTGTCTGATAACATAGTCCTTTCACTGCTCTGGAGAGCAGACATTCACAAAAAAGAAAGAATAAAGGAACAACTATACATTTTACTTATTCCAATGATAAAGAGCTAATTCTACTTGCCAGTTTGGACAGAATCTTATCCTCTCAGTGGTCAGTACCTTCAAGAATACCTTCAAGAATACCGTGATATTCACAAAACTGCCTTGGAGACCTTTTTAAACTTGTGATGTTTGGAATATCAGGGACCCATAAAAGGAGAACACTCCCAGGGTAACCTTAGGATTTTACCACAAAGAGCAAAAGAGTATGTGCAACCTCAGAAACTACAGCTTCAGAAGACAATGGTAATTTTGGACCTCCTGTTGTTTGCTTAGCAGCATCACAAGCAAGGTGCCTTCTGAGGAAATGGGTGACTGGTTAGAGAAAGAGACACGCTTTTAAAGAAGTCTTCTCAGGTGAACGAACTCCTTGTAGAGCAGAAACCTACCGCTTCCATTGCCTTACAGCTGTTGTTTCCGGTTGTATGTTGTGAATTCTTCAAGAATGTGGGTACCTGGAACTTGGCAGATGAGGGAAGCAGGAAATAAGTGGTTTGTGAATCTAAGCAGGGTTCCAGGCCTTCCTTTGAAAGACTGTGAGCTCACCTCCTGATGAAGGGCATCTGCCCTCTGGGAGACTTGAAGTGTAGCATTTCTGAAACGTTTTGGTGGAGATACATTGTTTTTAGATATATACAGCGAGCAGTCTAACAGAGGGATGAGTGACCATCTTTCCCACAGATTCTTCTCTAAAATGTGTTGGACTCCCTTATGGCACATAATTTTAAGCTTTTGCCTAAGAAGGGTAGTAAAAGGCTGCCAGTACTTTCTCCCCACTACTTCTGTAATGCTGACATTTGAGTATCTCACCTTTGTTGTAGGGACTAAAAGAAATGTAGAAGATGACTAGACTACAGGGTCTTCATGCTCTTTTTCTGTGTACTATGGAAAGTATTGTGAGCTCCTGTTCCCAGGTACAACAAGATAATAGTTAATTATTATTATAATTATACGTATTATTATAATATTTTAATTATTGTTACTATGGTGTAATTTAAGGCATGCTGAGTTGTGAATCTCTGTGACTGTGGTGAACAAGTGCCTCAGTGAAGCTGGCTGTGTTGATCCTAGCCAGTGCTTCTCAATTTCCTCTCCTTGTTGTGCCAATGACACATCAGTCTTTTCCAGACTCATTTTAATCTTCAGAGTTTACTGTGCTTCCAAAAGTTGTGTCAGTTCATGGACTATTCTGCATATTATGTGCAAATTTTTGTGTAGTATATTGCAAAATATTTGTGCAAATCCTCACATCCTGCTCGCATATTTCTCATTTTCAATCCTCAAGAGCTCTTTTTAATATTTGATACTTTAATACTTTTGTACCTTGTTTTCTGATGGTACATTAGATAGTTGTGTACCAACAGATTACCCAGTGGCTGGCTCAGATACTAGTTTAATTTCTCTAATGACTGCATTACTTTAAAACCAGAATCAATGCACAGAATATAATCTTTTGTTTGATAGTCTGTACTTGTGACTAAAAAGCTATATCTGACCATAGGGATTACAGATTTCTCATTCCAGCTCTTTTCTGCAACATTGCAAGGAAGAAGCCAGTGTTTGGATGTTTCTGTCATCCAAAGCACCACAGTTGTTTAAGCTACTTAGATGATCTAAATCAATATTGGGTGTAAAGAAGCCAAAATTATTTTATGACAAATATGGAGCGTTTTAAAGGATGGAATTTTAAAGGCATAACTGAAACTTGCCTATCAGGACAAAAGTGTTCCTCAGTAACAGGAATAAGACAGAGTACTGCTAGCTTCAGAAGACTAATGCTAATATGAGGCATTACTCAGAGTTACTGGTCTTTGAAAATTTGCTTCCTGTTTACATTTTCAACAGGCCTTAACTGAGGAGTAGGGATTATGCTGGCTTTTCACTGAAAGATGCCTTTTGTGGGAAAACCAATTGATAGCCCCTGATTCTAATAGTTATTTATATTATTTATTGTTTTATAGCATTACTTACATTGTGTATTATGTGTTATTTATAGATTTATGTGGATTTCATAGCTACATATGGATAAGTAACAGTCCATGCAGTTTGTGACTACAGGAAATAACAATCATTACTTCAAAGAAGACTATTAAATATAGTTTTATTTCAAAGGAAAATAAACACAAGAAATATGTTCAGATGATTTAGATGGACATACATTTAAATAGAAGGGCAAATTTTCCATTCTGATACACCCTTTCTCTTTTTTATATCTTTGCACTGAGGAGAGACTACTTCTGAGTAGTGGAAACTTAAAAGCAGTTTGTTTGAATTTGGTTCGTTTCTCAGGGGTGTCCACAAACATGCGTGCCTGCAAAACTGGATAAAAATGAATCAGTACACAAATAATTTCTTTCTGCAAATTTAGGGGGTTTTATGTTAAAATGTTCTTCTGGGACAATAAGGACCAACTGAAAATTTGGTCTATAATGTGTAAAGCATATCACCTTCAGACAGCACAAGTTGCTTGGTGAAGAATCCAAGCACCCCTTTTAACTAAAATGCTGGCATGGTTCTGAGGGCTTGCTCATTTTCTGGATGTTTGAAATGTTCAGTGGCCTGTGGAAGATGGAGTTACAGATTTCTCATTTTAGATTTCTAGCCTGGGCCTAGATTTTATAAGTCTAGTGCATAGGCACTAGCAATGGGGTAAGTTAGGAGAAGATTATACCAGTGATATTTCTGTGGAGATCCTGAGAATGGTACTTGTGACCTCTCTGTTTGGGAGTGTACCAGAAGCTTTTCAATGTGCTGTAGAATATGTATGTCTGTGAAAGGGAATCATAGCAGCTATTGTAATATAAGGTGACTTAAAGGCACTTCTCTGTAACCACAGGTACTCATTAGCAGAGTTTCATTAACTGGTAACACCAAATTTGTACATATCACTAGATTTGCAAGCGCACCAGAAATCTCAAGTGTCTCCATTGTATCCCCTAGTATTTCTGCTGTAACTCACTCAGAGATTAAAACAATGCATCCCCAGAGAAGCCAGCTGTCTGATGCATAGACGGAGTCAGTCTTTAAAGAAGATGCTTTGGCAAAGTTCCTGTAAAACCCGCCCTGAGCAGAAGCCTAATGTGTCCTTCAGGGTATCCAGGTTACAACACCTAGAGATCCATTAACGTAAAATTCTTAAAAGCTTTTGAACACCTTGATTTAAGTGACTTTTAAGAGGTATGTAGCAACTCAAGAAAACTAAGATGCGCTTTAGTCTGATTTCCACAATGACTTGTTTCAGGTACTGGCCAGTTTGGGTTTCTGCAAAAGAATTCTTCCCATGCCAGCCCAGTATTCTTGCTGTGGCACCCTCGGATGATGTTTACTTAACTTGTGAATGCAAAAACCTTCACGAAGACCTTTCTGTCATAAGCCATTTGCATCAGACTCTTTTCAGAACTGTCCACGTTCTTGTTTTGGCAAGTCTTTAAACTCTTTGTACCTTAGTGTATCTTAAAAGCCTTGTAAATGTAAACAAATGCAGGTAATTTTCATTAAGATAGTACTTTGATATTCATGTTTTATTTCCAGAAGTAAGATATGTTTGGAAAAAACACGCAGCTACTGCTGCGAATGCAGTTCGAAACATAAAGAATATGCAAAATTAACAACTCTGAGAAAGCATTTACTTCATGACACTCCAAAGTCACCACAGGCCTTCATGTTACACGCTTCTTTATTTCTCAGCACTTGGAGATTTCTTTGTCTGTGCATTCCTGATGCATTTCCAGATATCTGATGGCACCAGTTTCTATCTTCTGCTTTTGGTCTTACTACAAATTAAAAAAAAAAAAAAAAAAAAAAAAAAAAGATAATTCATTTATAAAAGAATAAAGGTAGTGTTTACCCAGAATATAGGATAATGATGATACAGAAGTGAATGCAGATGGCAGCAGGGAGAACTGTCCATACAGATGCACTTGCCAGACTGTCTTGCTATTTTGGATAATGCTGCATGCTCCCTTGCATTTTAATCTGAATTAAAATGCAAAAAAATCCAGTGATTGCAACACTGATCTATAATATTTATACATAAAACATATAGCATTTTTCCTGCTGATGGTCTCATTACATTTGCTGCTTCTTTTATATAGCCCCCATTGCTTAGAAGAAGGTGCATTTCTCTCCTGGGATGAAGAGGGCCTGCTGTACTGGGATGAAAGTGGGAATTACACTGAACATTTCTAGAAATCAGGTCAATACCTAAGTATGAATTTATGTACAAACTTTAGTTGAACAAATTTGTCTAATAGCCTGGGACAAGAGCACGTGTGATGACAGTGGGAGAATCAAAAGATCCTTGGTGCTCTGCCATTTGTTTAATCTCTAGGACACTGCATCAGTGCTCACAGTACTCCTCCTTGTTAAATATTAGCCCAGCCTGCCATGCTAGTTCACAGACTCAGTTAAACCTGTTTCTAGACATACAAGCCTGAGGAAACAAATTTACTGATATGAATGTCTCTCCATGGAATCAGATTACTTTTTCTACTGTGCTGGTAGGTGGGATTGGCCAGTTTAGTTTGGTTTCTTCATAATCTGGAGGTTGAAAGCTGCAGAGGCAGGGAGAATCTCCACTGAGAGCTGGCACTCAGTGTGAAAGTACTAAGGGAGATTTCCAGGCCCATCATGAGCAGCACCAGGCACTTCAGCTTCATTCGCTGAGACTCACCAGTGGTCTTGCAAACTCAGTCACCATAGGCCTGAAAATCCCTATATTAGTTCTTTAATAAAATAAGCACTCCAAAAATAAAATACAATAAGATAAAATAGTATTATAAATATTTCTTCATCTGGGAAAATATATAAATTACCAAAACTCTAAGGAAGCATTCATTCTTTGGACATTCATCGTCTTTTCTTGCTTCTTTTTCCAGTGTGCCTAAGTATGCTATATACCCTATATATCTTTTAATCCTGTTAGGTTTTCAGCACCTGGGCTTAATTTACTTGTTTTAAACACTTTTTAATTTTCAGCATTATCCTTTCTGTTTGGTTTCTTTTGTTGATAAACTTTCTATTATCCTCTGGCTTCATCATCACATTCTTTTCCCTTTTACCTCACAGTTTATTAATAGTGCAGATTTTAAAGCTAGGTAGCCATGGGGCAGTTTACTGAACGTGTTCATATTGGACTGAATTCTTGGAGCTTTGGATTCTCAGTTCATTGGAAATTGAAGTCCTTTCTTGTCCATCCAATTCTGTGTCCTCATGGTCACTGCAATGGTATGAACATTTACAGTGCTTTTTCAAAAGATGTTTTCTTTATCATCAGAATCCAATCAGAAAGAAGCTGTGCAAGGTCCTTTTGTAAATATTGAAGAAAGACTTCTTTACAGTGTGTTCCAGCTATGCACACATAAGAGAAACTAATTAATTATTTTTTTCCTGGAAAGAGATACAGTGGCCAGATACCTTTCTTAAGTGGCCAGTTTTTAACAAGTAATTGAATATCACCTCGTTACCCTGGTCTCCTCCCTTCTTTCCTAAGAGTCAAACTATTTGTCGAACGAGGGATGTGTCTTGGTTTAAGACAAATTAAGGGGGTGCACAGTCTAAAATGAGTTATCTTCCCTGTAGTTTAACCAATCCCTTTCCACCAATAAGGAGAAGCAAATGCGAGTAAATGTAAGAGGAAAAAAAAAATTGTTTACAAAAAACCCCAAAACAGCAACAGGCAAAAAATATCAGTAACAGTTACTAGTTACAAGGTGCTGAAATCTCACTGACCCTGGGGACAAAGTGACCCCCAGGATGGAGGCCCCATTGCCAACCACTGTGGGGAGTCAAAGGGAAACGTCAGCAGTGCTGCCCTCCCCCTCCATCTCTCTGGTGGCAGCAGCTCCATCTGCGAATGCAGCTGGCAGCTCTGGCAGCTGGTACATGGTCAGGGGCTGGAACTTGCTCAGGGGCTGGTGTTTGCTTAGGGGCTGGTAGTCAGTCAGGGACTGGTACTCGGACAGAAAACCACAGCAGTTACTGGGCCTAACCAGAACCCTGTAGAAATACCTGTAGATGATAACAAATACCAGTTGTTCTCTTTTGGGGAAGCTGATTTTATGGCAAACAGGTAATCAGATTAAATATTTCTTCCCGAGGAAGGTACCAACGATGCATAGGTGATAAAGCATAGAAAAATGACATTAACAGTCTCAGGGCATCAGCTGAACCATGAAGAGATTATAGTTTACATTTTTCCATTGTCTGTGTCTCTTTTCTATATTTTGGGAAAAAATACCAGTGTTTTGTTAATAAAGAAAACAGTGTGTTTACCCTCTAGACTTGAGGTTGTCTAGCCCAGAACATTTTAAAAGTAATCTAAGTGTAATTACTGATAAAATTCCAAAATAATATTGAGTAATGAAACTAGTAAAGAGAGGAAAATCCAAAAATCTATAGAAATTCTGCCTACAGATTTTCTTGTTGTATCTCTTGCTTGTAGTTTCAGTCTCTCACAGGAATTCACCTGGAAAACCTTGATGACTTTTTGGTCATGATATCTCACCATATCCTGCAAACAGACAGAAAATTTTGTGTCTGAGCATTGCATATTAATCTCTTCCCTCTGCATAGCAAAACTAACCCAAGTGTTATGTGCAATTTTGTTGGTTTCTTCTACTATTAATTCAAGTTCTGGGACTCTGCCCTGTAGCAGAAAGGAGAGAGAGAGGCCAGACCCTTTCTTGGGTGCAGGTGAGCCCATGCCAGCCAAGGCACAAACTGGGGGGTGCCTGTGGGTGGTTAAGCTGTTGAGTTAAACAGTTCAGAGCAGACTTTTGGTGACTACCTGCTGGAGATCTGATTTACACTGCCAGCAAGACAATATTATAGGAGCAGCAGGGAAGGTCCTGAGCTGCTCTTCATCTGTGTTTGCTCAACAGCACAATGGGAAAATCTTCATTGTGTTTGCTTACCCACAGCCTAACCAGCTTAGCTGGCTTTGTTTCAGTTTAGATATTAGTGGTCTTTCAAGGTACTAAGCTATACTGACTGAGCTACACTGAGTGGAAAATAATCTTGTTTTAGATTTCTAGTCTGGGCCTAGATTTTATAAGTCTAGTGCATAGGCACTAGCAATGGGGTAAGTTAGGAGAAGTCTCAAAGATTATACCAGTGATATTTCTGTGGAGATCCTGAGAATGGTACTTGTGACCTCTCTATTTGGGAGTGTACCAGAAGCTTTTAATTGATGTTTTAACTGGGGATTTTCTAAGATCTCTCTCCCATAAACTTTACTGAAAACAGGATCATGGAAAGGCAGTGCTGAGGTACAGCATGGCTCTATTGTCTGCTTTCACATGATGGCTGGGGCCTGCCTAGGATTCTTGCCCATTTGCATGTGGTGACCAGAGCATTGCCTTCCCATTTTCTTCTTTTCTCATCCTCCCACAGTGATGCAATCCTCCACAGTAGAGGCTCATGATGATTCTGTCCCTGTACCCCTCCTGTGATACAGAAATCATGAAAATCCTGCCAATTAACCCACACATTTCATTCATATTAGTATGAAGGCTCTTTACTTTGGCTTTAGAGCAGCCCTGCAGCCATTAGAAAAGATATTGGAAAAATATTTAAAAAGTCCCACCAAAAAAAGATGTCTTAACGTAGGACTTTGAAACCCAGCTTGGAACATCCATTGCTCAATTGATTTATTTTACCATTCTCTCTATAAAGAGAAAACCAACACACACTCAAGCCCACCTCTGATTTTTGTTTTTCTCCAATTCCCTTGATCCTGCCTTTAAATAGCCAGGAGTTAGTGAGCGCTTTTGGCTTGACTTCTGTCTGAGCAGATGAATGTGAGTGCGCTTATTTGCGCTTTCCAGCTTGTAACTGTTTTGTAGCAGTGCTAGTGTGTGCTCTAGGAAAAAAGCAGACAAATAATTGGCTTGTGTGCATGCTGCTGTCTTTTCTTGTGTCCAGATTTGGGCAAGAGGGTGGCGGAAGGCTTTCCATGCTTTTGGCTCTCATCTCCCCTTTGTGCAAGGACTCTTCTCATTTCAGCTGTAAAATTTGTCATACTTGTAAGTGCTTGTGCCAAGCCGATGGGTTAGTGACTTTGTGGAGGTTACAGTCATGAACCCTGGCTTTTATTAAAGGCTTTGAATGGATTGCTGGCTGCTTACAGACTCAAAACTGCAGAGAATAGATATGCAGAGCCCATTTGTATGCCTTTGCATGGTATTTTACCTGGTGCCTGTGTCTGGGCATTCTGCTTGCTCCTATTTCTCTCAAAATTTCAAATCAAAATTTCAAATTATTTCTTATGGGGTAGGCAGCGGATTTTATATTTTTGGATTAATTTCTTCTCCCCCTGTTTTAACTGCTGTTCATACGTTGGAGGAAAAATGCAGCTCATTCCTGTCAGGTCTAAAATACCTTTTGGGAAGGTGTTTCGTGATCCCTTCTTTCTTTGCCCTTTGGCCACGGATGTCAAACCCCATCCCCATTGCACTGCAGTACAACTAATTATTTCTTCTTTTGTGGCACGTAAAAATGCCTCTCTCTTTGCCTTTCTGTGGTCAGGGTAGTGTGAAATTACATCACTTTAAGAGGGTGTCAAAGTGCATAGATGGGGCAGAAAGGAAGCCCACCTGATGTACAGTAGTGAAGGGCTGACAAAAGGTCCAAGTGTGGCTCTGGTCACACCCTATCAATTGAAGGAGTTACCTGGCAGCTCACAGGGGCAGGTGGTAGAAATAATCTTGTGGACTGTCTTACTAGAAAACACAGCATTATAATAATGTGCATTTAACTGAGTCCCCAAAGGGTGAAATGATAAGAACAAAACAGCTGCAAAGGTTTATATTAATCTTTGATGTACTGTCTTATTGCAACATGTGGAATATGTTTTCTTAAGAAGCAATATTCTCTGATGTTTGATCTTTGTATACTTTCAAGCCTAATCAACAGGAAGGGAGATTTAATCTGTGAAACAGATAGCAGCTAACAAGCAAACTCTAAATGATGCCCATGTATCAGAAAAATAAATCCTTGTTTAAGTTTAGGGTTGACATACTTCAATGATCTCAGATCTAGGGGGAGGTTTAAGAAGGCTTGGGAAGAAAGGATGTTCACTGATATTGGACACAAAGAATGCAGAATTTATGTGACATCTGGTAGAACTCCCAAGATAAGGGAGAAACTAATAAAGCCAACTCAGCAACTCTGCTGAAATTAGCTCTAACTGGGTAAAAGGTAATTCCTGCAGGGGAATCTGTGACCACCGGCTCACAGACCACCAACCTGAGTAGCCCACTGACTCAAAAGAAGAAAAAGATTGAGCATGCAGACTAAATAGCATGGGAAGTGAGAGAGTCATTAACCAGTAGAAGATAGGAGGCTAATTAATAAGAACTATGTAATAAGAACTAACTTGTAGCAAATGAACAATAATTCCTTTGTTTGCTAGAATGTATAAATAGTAAAAAGCTTTGATAGTTGGGGTGCTTGATTTGTGAAATTGCACCAGGCATCCAGGCTTGTGTAATCTTGAAATAAACAATCAATGCCTCTCTAGAGCGTGTAATTCTTGGTTTGTTGCACACCAGATAACGAATCCGATTTGCAGACAACAGTCTATTTGTAAATAGTCTGTCATTACTGAGTCACTGTACATGACTGCATCTCCAACAATGACTTTTTTCTTCCTTTTTTTTTTCTTTTTAATGTTTATACTAATAATTTTCAGTATATGGTACTGCTTACATTACTGAAATAAAAATTTTAGGTAAAGTCTTACAGCATATTATAACTTTAGGGATCACAAGACCATTAATACACACATCATTGCGTATCAGCTATAAGATGGATTCTTACTGATTAGGGGAATAAACAGAAACTGTCTGTTAGTATTCTTCACCAACTGAAAGGCATCTGCTAATAGCAATTTTGATTCTTCTGAAAATTACCTGTGGACAATCTTCATCAGTGTCCCTTGGCTCAGGAGCTCCAGTGTTACACAGATTTTTTTTCATCTGATTTTTCTAAGTTTACCTGAACACGTCCTAATTTTCACACTTTTTCTGTTCGAATTGATGGTGAAGCAAGAGCTGGAGATATGCCCGTGGGTGTATGTTTAGATGTGTGTCACAAAGAATCACCCATCTTTAGATTAGCAGATTCCTTTTGCTGAGCCTTGAGCATTCTCACCTTTGCAGAAAGGAGAAAAGCGTTTTGAGGAGCTTCTGGTATTGTTGAGTGGTAGTGGCTTCATTCATCAGCTCAGCAGAACTTTGCTAGATAAGGCAAGAGGTCACAGGAGAAGTTCTCGTACTGAAAATAAATGCTGTGGTTCCCAAGTATCAAAAACTAGCAGTTGTTAGGTTTTCAACGCAAGAACTGGGAGTTAAGATGTAGGTTTTCTGGTAAGAAGGTTTTGTGGTTATTTTATGAAATTCAAAAGTGAGACCTAAATAGTGTACCTTTCCATGGCCACTGTAATTATAGCACTTTGTTCACCTTTAGGAGCAGGGAGACTTCATTGAACTTTAAACTTTGCAGAGTCATGTAAGTTTTTGCTTGCTTCCTCCCCGCCCCCCCCCCAAATCAATTAGAATATTTTAAAAATCCATATTTTTCAAGGTCGTCTTTGAAGCCCAGGCTTTGTAAAAAATTATGCTTTCCATACAGCCAGAAACAAAGCTTTCCATAAAGCCTTAAGTGGATACTTTGTAGTCCAGAAGCCCCCGAGGACATTGTGAAACCTACTGTTTGAAAGTCAAAGTTGCCAGCGTGGCCTTAGTTCAGGCCCCTTGGGGTTAGGCATTATGCTACCAGCTTTAATTACATTGTTGCATACATTTTTTGCTACTTAAAATTTTGTCTACTGTTGCGCTAATGTTAATAAAACTTCCAATGTTTGATTTTTTGTCATGGTCCCCTACCCTCCAAATCTGGCTGCTCTACATCCCAGGAACTCTCTTTAGGCCTCCACCTTGATTGATGGGCAGTTAAGCTCCCTCTGAGCTTATCAGAGACAGTGTTCCTTGGAAATTCTGCTGCCTAACCAACTGCTGCTGTCTAACGCCTTGGAATGTTGTTTACATGTACCATTTGCCCTGATGAAACAATGCTATATTTATTGAACTTCTGACAAAATTTCCAACCCAGGTTATGTCCAGGAGGAAGACTGACAGACAACTAAATCCAACCCTAAGCAGAAGTCCCGGATCTCTCTGAGATTTGCTGGGCCACAGTGGCTGCCCCAGCACCTCCCTCCCATTGCAACACCTCTTGGACCTTGGCTGTTTTGGAGTTTACAACATGCGGGTCACCGAAACCTGGCATTAGGGTCTGGGCTGACAGTCCCCTCCTCGAAGCTCAACTCTCACCTGTTGAGAGGTACAGAGGCATCTAACACGAGTATTTTGCTGAACTTGAGGGGGATTATTAACAAGTATATATACCTCTATGCATATGTCTTTGTGCTTGTATGCATGCACGAATTGATTTAAATCTGATTTTCCTTTGTATGTTTCATTCGTGTAGTAAGTGATACAGTGAATCTTACCATTGAACTTTTTTAGGTTGTGCTTTTGGAAATTTATAATAAAACCTTTTTTGAAAAAAAAAAGACCTTTGATGGTGATTCTTTAAGCGACATAAATCACTTATTCATGACAGATTTGGAGGAAGCTGGAAAAGTGGGGAGGTAATTTCTTGGGATTTTTGAAAAGGACCTGTAAGAACCACCCCTTAAACTGAATAATTATCTTCTTGAGATCTCCTGACCACCTTTCATATGGGTCTTTAACAGAGATAAGGAATCCTAACACTTTTCTCATTATTTGAACTAAAGGAGTGACTGGTAGTGGTAGAAGCCCAATTGACTTAAGTTTCCTAAAACGCTAAATGACAAAACCATAGGCGTGTAATGCAGCTTGAGCTACTGGCCTCTCTTCCTGGATGACATACAACACTCTCCTTTCCCTGTCCTTTTCCAGTTTCAGGGGCCGAGTATTAAACATGAAAATGCTCCAAGAAGAATCAAAACTTCAGGCCTGTAGTACTGTATTATTTTTAGTTTGTTCTGCCAACGAACACAGGCTTTGTTCTCGCAGCAGCTATTCATCTGCTTTTAAGATGGATGAGAATTGCAATCAGCCTCTTCCTAGTTCCATCTCAGTGCTCTTTGAGGGATGCTGTTTTGGACCTCCCTTATGAGGAGCTAATCACTCACACTTTTCAGGAGCTGCTCAACTTCTCAGAGGACACAGACCATGTAGCAAATGACAAACTATTTTTCTAATGAAAAGAATATGTTGGAGGAGAAAATAAATTAATACTTAAACAAGGCTTTTGAGATTGTTCTTAAAGAAACGCAGACATTTGAAAAGAGGAACAATAAGAACATATTTTTAAAACCAAATCTCATGGAAAAAGATCTTTGTGGTTGAGGGGATGGAATACAGACTCCAGTTTCACCAGCTGTAATTAAAACCATAAACTTCAGTTGTGATCTCATTAAAAAAAAATATCCAGGGATCCTTATGGAAGTCATTATTCAATCTCCTGATGCACCACTGAAAGAGAGAAGAAAGCTCCAGTGTTACAAGCTACTCCACAATGGCAAACTCCTTTACCTACCATGAGTTCCACTAATTTTAGGCTAATATTTTTGTCCCAAATGTGAGCTTGTTACCTGGTGCACAGCACCAATTCACACACGGAGCTGAGGTATTTCTATCTTTTATTCTAAATTTGTGCAAAGTAGGGAGCTTGGTGGTAACCCACAAAATGCTGGCTTATGGGTCATCAAAATTTTACACTTTATACATTTTGACAAACAGAGGCATCAGCATTCACTGGTTACCATTACATAACTTTTAAATTTTTTAATACTCAACCCGTTATTTATTAGTTATATCTTTAATTTCCTATGCTTCTTAGTCTGCAGGTGCAGTTTTTCCCTTCGAGTCTGGGGTCTGTTTTGAATAGGTGGACACTGAGTCAGTGGCTATGACGGCCCACTGCTGGAACTACCTTTCCCCCAGTTACTGCTCAGTTCTGCTGACTTCACCCCTGTGGCTCTCATCCAGACACCCCATTCACCTTGGGATTGCCATCAATTTCCCTCAAAACAAAAGATTAGACAAGCATACAACATTCACAATGCAGTTGCTTAATCATACCTGTCTAGCTATAGCTACTGATTAACAGCTAAAACTTTGATTCAAATTTTGAGGTGCTTAAATTTTGCTGGGCTCAATATCAAGGCCTTAAAGAGACATAACTGGCAGCTTTGGGGAACATCAGTGCTTGGCTTGGTCTCTGCCTTTTAGTTTTATCAGCATAGACTTGCATTGGCTGGATGATGGCAACAGCACTGGAGTGGGTTGATGAGTGAAGCAAATGGAGGAGCTTTGCCCAGCCCCACGCCTGCAGTGTGCTACTGTAGTGATCTGCTCTGTGCATCACTCTGACACTGTGCAGCGTGGCTGGGCGGGCTTTGCCACGCATTCAGGGAGGTGAGGAGTACTGGCTCTGCCCCCCAAAACCCTGCTTCAGCACAGCAGGGTCCTGGGTCTGCATCAGCCCATCTGCCATCCCCATCCAATGTGTATGTGCCCATCCTGCTGCAGTGACTTGCAGCATGAAGGCCTCAAATATACAGACAAACAGTGCCAAACCATGAGTGCTTGCAGAGATTTCCCAGCATTTATAAAAGGATCCATATAATCAATAAGGATCTAGCCCTTTGAACCTTGCAACTGTGTAGGTAAGGCAAGAGATGTGCTATGAAAAGGGTGTTGTCCTTTTTGACCATTATAACTTTATTAATCTCTCCTTTAGCCTTCTCTTTTTTGAAAACACTTAGGCAGCCATTGTGTCAGAAAAGAGAGAGACCAAGAGCAAAAGATGTCCAGTGAAAGGGGTTTTATTTTCTTGTCTTTCTGTCCATGAAAGAGTTCATTGTTCCACCTCCACAGTTCATTGCTGCTTGTGAAGAAAGGAGCAAATTACTAAGTGCCAGCAGAGGAAAGGAATGGTATTGAACCAGGATAAACAGGGGTTTTCATCATGACAAGAACAAGCCAGATAAGAAATCAGTTGATTTGTGTCAGATAGCTGATGTTATATTTTAATATTCCAGTAGTGGTCATGCTGTCTCTGATGCCTTTTGGAACTGCTTGTACTTTGATTTAATCTAGAATTAAAGCTTTAAAATAGATTCAGTAAGCCCCTGGGGGGAAGAGCTACTTGTCAGCTGTGATTACATTTGATTAGTGCAAGAGGGAAATTTGCCATTTTACCCCTTAATCTTAGCTCACCAAGCTCTATCAAGTCTCTTTGGAGTTCCATATTCCCTTTTGATTCTCTGAGTTCTGAGTTACACTATACTACCATGTTCCTGATGTGAAATTTTGTAGCAATCATTGTTGACACAGAAAAAGATATAAACCCAGCCAGTATGAAAAAAATTTCCCCCTTCTGCATTATGTAGAGAATAAATTTATTTTCCTTTCTCTGTGTACATAAAATAGCAGTAAAGAAATGTGGCTGAATAAATGAATGTGGGCTGGTATTCTTTTTTCTAATAATTTTGACAGCACTTTCTAGATGGGAATTTTGACCAGTAGAACTCTGTTGGTCTGATTATAGTGCTATAGTTATGTTGGAATAAATTCCTTGAAAGCAGTCTTACTCCTGAAGAAGAGTGTCATGCAAGGATTCAATACTGATATGACTCTACTGAGGTGTTTCTACCACCATTATTTGCCCTGTAAATTTCTCCATGTAGATAAAACACTTAGCACAAATGCCTAGGGCTGAGACCCATGCTTAATATACACCAGGACTTGAAGTTATCTGGAATGAGGTGCTGGAGAATGGCTCAAGCACCCTCCCTTTTGTTCCATGTATCTATGAGTTCCTCTGCTGAGCTTTAACCGTTAAGGGTATCATCATCAACTGGAAAGGCTCTTCGTCAGTGAAGCAATGTCAGTGCTTCATGATATACTGTCCAATGCAGCCCCTTTTTCTTTTCCTCACAATATATGGCATTCACTGAGCAAAATCAAACCGGGAGGCATCTGTAGCTAATACTGGTTTGGAGGAGAGGAATTGGAATTTTCAGGCATAGCTGTAGACCAGAGATGTTAACAATCACATGGGAAATGTGTATTTGATATAGATTGGTTACAAGTTTCTGAGCAGTGCTGCTGTAGTCTGGATAGTTACTGTGACGGTATGTCAACTAGTGTGATGGCTGATTTATGCGCAAAGTTATGATTAATTTTAAGTGGGTTTGGGGGTACATTTGAGCTCCTTTTTTGTTTCACAAGAACCACTTTGAGATAGAATTTGGCCTTCATTACCTTTTCATAGATACTTTCAGTTGGTTTCATGTTGTGTAACCAGGTCTTAGCAGCATGGGCAATGCAATAAGGAAAAAACTAACTTTGTAGATGAGTGTTAATTGTACCTGGGACTTTTCTGCATGTTGAATTTACTTCGTAGTAACCCAAGCTGCGGTGGTATAGAGATCTGCATATAGGCAGTGTGTTACCCTAGTTTAACATGATTGCCAGCTGCTATGTTGCAGGGGTCTTTTGTGATTGGCATTGCTATCAAAATGTCTGAATAATGAGGAGCAGAAAATTTACATTCGAAGTGCACCAGAGCTTTCCTAGAACATTGCTGCTGAGTGTTACACAACATCTGCCAACAAATGTTTGATAACACATGTGAGTACGATGAAATGGAGGAAGGAGGCTTGTCTTTGGAAGGGTTACACATGGAGGACAACCAGTAGGCCAAGCAGACAAAACCTAGGAATCGCTGAAGAAGGGAAATTGCTATATTCAGGGAACTGGAAAGGTGTTGCAGAAGCAGATCTTATGGTTAAATGAACTAACAAAGCATGCTTTCATGCTCCTCTTCTACTTCTTCCACTTCGGTGTCTGACTGCCTGTACATTAACCTGAAGTCACATCAGCAGCAGGCTCTGAAAACCCTGTGCATGAGGAACAGCTGCCCATAAGAATCTGTGACTCAGAAACTGCAGTAACACTGCTTCAAAGAGAAGAATAAATCAGGGCTGTATACAGACAGTTCTCATGGAGCTGGACGCTGAGAAGTGTCCAGCAAATTTAGGGGCTGGTGAGGTATTTCCTGCTACTCTGCAAAGGATCAGTACAAGGGCTGGTGCTGCTGGGCAGAGAATTTCCTTCTGACGGGCATGAATTACTCTGCCTCCTCCCAGAAGCATACCTTGAAGTGTCATAACCGTTCCACTAGTGATTTCTTTTGTGTTGAAAACAGTGACCCATGGAAGCTCAGTTGCTTTGATTACTCTGGAGGTGAAGGTGGTGTGTTATTAACTCCTTCAGCCTCTGAAGTTCCCAAGGGAGTTCCAAGAGGCAAGAAACCTTGAACCCAAAGATTAAAATTTTTAAACTGAGATCTTTCTGACCCTACAGCGCCTGTACTGTTTGCACAGCATGTAAGAAGTTGCAGTTTAAGAGAGAGCTATTGTTTGTGCACATTCTCTTTTTGCCCATTAAACCAAATGCTACTGCCCAGAGAGAGCTGGAAAACACCATTTTACAAAGCATGAGGACAAATTCCATGGAGAGTAGTCTCTCTTTCTGTCAGCCAATATGTTTAAATAGATTGCATGTGACTTCAATAAGGCACACTGAAGGTGCAGCAAAAGCGTGTTCTCAGGAGACCTTGGCTGGTGGTTCACCCCCTGAACTAGGACACCTGACCCAATATGCTAGCCAAAGTCTCTTTAGCCAAATGGATGTCTTCATGTCTGTGTGAGACGTCCCTGATACCATATCCCCAGCAATTCTCCTTTAGGAAGTGGCATCTCCTAGTGCACTGAGACTGCCTGGAAAATTGGTGTCTTTCTCTTTCTGCAATGCATCCCGTACTGCTTCAGACAATACTGGGGCCAATGCTTCGGAACTGGATTCTAAGGTTGACATTACACATCAAGGATCACTTTTTCCCAAAACATGCTCTGTGGTACCCCTACATCTGTGTTGGTGACTGTTGGTTCCTGGTATAATCAAGACTTCATCTTCTGTTGTAGATGGGAGAAAAGAGGAAGGTTCAGAAGACAGGAAAATACACAGTAATGTCCAAAAGCTAGTCAGTAGCCATCTTGAGGACTGCCGAGGGGAAAACAGTGGCAATAACTGAATTCAAGAGCTGTGCTCACCTTCATCATAAGAGTCTTGCTTATCAGGCTATCAGCACTTTGTTAATTAGCACCTGCAGGCACCAATGGAACATCATGAACTTCCAGGTGCCCTGTGTGTTTGCAGGAGCTCTCCTATGTGTATGTCCCTGTTGCTGAAGCTCAAAGATCTTTGTCTTTTGCAGCCATGCATTGCTCTCTTTTCCCTGATGACATCTCCTTCCTGCTCCCACGACCACAATGTGCTAAATGAAGCTATTCTGTGTTGTCCTTGCTGAAGCAGGTACCCAGGCTTCTCTTTCCTTGGTCTCATACTTGTTCTCTTTCCTTGTGCAGCTGCAGAGGAGACAGAGGGACCTGTGACTTCCCATGCATCCTCAGTCTTCTCATCAGCATGGCAGGATGAAAACCAGAAAGGGCCTTTGCTTAACAAGAACAAAAACATCTCTGTATTATCAACCCTGTGTTCAACACAAATCCAAACCAACCCCATGCCAGCCACTGTGAAGAAAATGAACTCTACCCCAGCCAAAACCAGCGCAGGCCCCTAAAGCCATGGTCAAAGCTGCTGGCTAGCAGAATTCTTGGCTTGCAGCCAGCTTGCAGTGACCAGTGTCACATCAAGTGTACACACACCATCTGTGTAGTGCATCTGCCTGACTGTCAGACAAGTGTGGGCTGCCTTTCTGGGGGCCCTTTCTGTCCACTGACATTGGCTGTTTGAAAGAATCATATCGAGATGGCAGGAGAACATTCCAGGGGTTTTCTTGTGGGATCCTAAGGTGGGGCATAGCATTGCTTAGAATTGCTCCATGGCCTACATCTGAGTACTAGGAAAATGCTACCAGAAATGGGGGTCAGCACTATCATAACAACGTGAAACCCATCAGAGGAAACTTTCGTTGCCTGAAAGCACCAACTCACTGTAAAATGAAAGCTGTTGGAATGCTGCCACTGTGTGCCTGCTCAGATGGTATGCTTACCATGAAGTACATAATCCTGATGTAACTCAAAAAACCAGACAAGTTCTAAGTAATCTTCTGTGTTGGGTTGGCTTGTGTTGGTGTCACTGAAATAAACGAAATTGCACAAATGAGATGAACATATTCATTGCAACTGCTCTAGACTACTTTTTAGAGAATTTGTTTTCTTATTTTATATGATCCCCAAACTAGAATAATTCTGACCATGACAATAGAATTCAGCTTCTCTTTAGAAAAAAATATTATATAGGCATTCAGCAGTCTGAGTGTACCTCTGCCTTTTTGCACCAAAGCTCCACTTACAAGCTGGTGGTGAAATCCTTTAACATTACCAAAACACATCAGAAAAAACTACGTAGAATTAGTTACCAGTCCTAGACTAATTATAAACTGTGTTGGCTTCTCAGTTCTGTTCCACGTTATGGCCTAACTACAAAATGGCAAGATTTGTATGTTGTCATAAAATGCCACAGACCAGAGTTAGAGCCATGTCAGGGTACAGAGGTTGAGCTGCCAGGCTGGCTGAGCACCACTGCTGTACTCAGAGATGCTGCTGGGTCAGCAGACTGCCAATTTCCTGAACACTAATTCAGAAAGTCTGTAAGCAATTGGCTGGAAAATACAGGATATTTATCTCACTGTTTCATTATTGCTGCATAAGTATCACAGTTCTTTTTCTTCATCAGTGGTGGTGGGCTGACCCTGGCTGGATGCCAGGCACCCACCAAAGCAGCTCTCTCACTCCCCTTTGCAGGTGGACAGGGGAGAGATAATAACAAAGAATTCATGAGTTGAGATAAGGGCTGGGAGAGATCAATCACCAAATACCATCACAGGCAAAACAGGCTAGATTTAGAGATATTAATTGAATTTATTACTAACAAAATCAGAGCAGGATAATTAGAAGTAAAACAGACCTTAAAAACACCTTCCCCTCATGGCTCCCTCCTTCCCAGCTCTACCTCCTCTCCCAGCAGTGCAGGGAGACAGGGAAGGGGGGTTATGGTCAGTTCATCACATTCCTCTTGCTGCTCAGGGTGAGGAGTCCTTCCCCTGCTCACCATGGGGTCCCTCCCACAGGAGACAGTTCTCCATGAACTTCTCTGATGTGAGTCCATCCCACAGGCAGCAGTCCCCCTCAAACTGCTGCAACATGGGTCACTCTTCCCCGAGGTGCAGTCCTTCAAGGATAGGCTGCTCCAGTTAGGGCATCCCTCTCAGGCATCCCCCAGCTCTGGTGTGGGGCTTGTCTGGTGCCTGGAGCATCTCTTCCCGCTCCTTCTCCACTGCCCCTCGTGTCTGGAGGGCTGTTCCCATCACATGTTCTCACCCCACTCTTCTCTGGCTGTGATTACAACTGTGCAATGACTTTTTTTGTCTTTGTCTTCTTAAATATGTTATCACAGAGGCACAGAGACATCATTTCTAATTGGCCCAGCCTTGGCTGGTGGCATGTTGGCCCTTGGAGCCTCTTGGCATTGGCTCTGTTGGACATGGAAGAAGCTTCTGGCAGCTTTTCACAGAAGCCACCCCTGTAGCCCCCTGCTACAAAAGCTTGGCCATGCAAACCCAATACAAGTAGCTAAGTAAGGGAAATATTAATTTAAAGGCATGAAAATAAAACCAGACTGCCACTCTGGGCACTGATAGAGACAATGGTGAGATTATAATAACAATGGGGAGCAAACTCCTTTCTTCTCTTCACAATTTTCTCATCTTCATGTCATTGTCCAGCTTTCTTTGTAATGAAACCCAACATTTAATAAAGAGCAGCTATATTTACTTAGTTTGACTATGTGAGATCAAATTACTTTTTGTTTTACCGTTAACTGCTGCTTACTTATTTGCTGTGCATTATGTAAGACCACGATTTCAGTACTCTCCCCAGCTGCATGAAAGAAGACTATGTGTGTGCATGTGTGTGTTCAAACTGTCTTTTCTCTGTGTGTGGTGAGTGGATACCAAATAAATTGTCCTCATTACCAAAATACAGATGAATAAAAATAATGCAACAGGCAATAATCTGTTTCTCATGAGCACGAGGTGTGCAGGCAGACCTGTTTGGTGCAGCTTAGCAGCTCGAACGTTAAAGAATTGCTCTGCAGTGTCTTGACACAAAGCTTTCTGTAAACTAGATGGCAGGCTGACGCCTTGTTATTTAATGGTGCAAAATATAAAGACACCATGTATCTTTCTCATGTAACTCTCTGGGTAAGAGGAAGCAGGTGTAGCCACTATGACCTTGCAGTAATGAGAATCTCTGTTAAAGGAATGAAGAGAAATACAGCAATTATAAACTTGCAATGTCTGGTTAATACTCAACCTTAGCCCTGTATCTGAAAATGATTGTTCATTTATTGAAGTCTGAACACATTTTTCAAAGTTCAGGGCTCTTGACTGTCCTTCCTTGAACTGACAACACGAGAAAATAAAACCCTGGGCAATTTTCATCCTCCAAGGCTACTCTCTCTTTTTCCTCAGGACCATACAACTTGCTTGGACTCTTACAAAAATATCGTAAATATAAACAATTAAAGGTGGACCCTAACCTACCATATCAGCACTGTTTGACTCCGTTCTAATGGCTGAACATTTCTTGCAGCTGTCAGAGCAGTTCTTCTGTGACCCCTAGCAGTACTCACAGTCCCTTAGGGAACTGTATTTTTAAAAAAAGCAGTACTTAACACTTGGAAATGTGACAAGTCTCTGTAGAACCACAAAATTACAGGCAGTTTTGCACAAGCGTCTATTGAAAAGCAGCAGAGCATCCCTCCTTCTTCCATACAGAATTGATTAAAACACTTCTGCCCATACCTCTTCCCTGCTTTGAAACTAGTACACAGTGTGGTTTTCTCTGTTTTAAATAAAATTTGTTTTAAGGAGGTGTGCACAACAAGTTCGTGTGTGTGATGACTTGGAAAAGATTTATACTCACATTCAGAACATGTTGGAGTCCACTGAGGGGCGTACATTGTACATACTTCAGTATACATGAAAGGAACAAAATGTATTTGGCATATGTCTAGATGTCATTTACTGTGGTTGAGCAAAGCAAACATAAAAGGTGCCAGACTACATTTCTGACAAGCATTTTGTTAGAAAATGTGCAGAAGAAGTGTGTAAATATCAAAGTTCAGAAGAAATCAAGCCTATTTTGCTGGCTGGCACTTCTCTTAAACTAAGTGAATAGGAAAACATTTGAATCACGTGAAGATTTCCCTATTAATATTTAAGTGGAACAGTTACAGTGTGTAATAAATAACTTTCTTAAGTATGTGTACAATGCATTTTATCTTATATGTAATTCAATACAGCAGTTGAAAAATTGACGGTAATACAGCAATATTTTAAGATATTTTGAGCATTCCAACCCTTTCTCCCCAGGTCCCTGAGCTTCCTTTCTGAAGAATTTTGAAATTTTTGGTGGTTGGCCATTCAAAAGAATAAAAAAGTGAAAATTCTTCATAAAACTGGCACTGCTCAGTACTAGTGATGACTGCTTTATTGACAGAGCTCTGGTGGCAGTAACAGATCAGATATAACACTTCAGAGAAAGTGGAAGAAACTGATTTCAGGCAGCTACAAACTAGAAAACACAGTTCAGTTTGTCAGAACATGGTGCTAATAATGCCAGGGTTGTGGGTTTGATCCCTGTACAGGCCAGTCACTGAAGAGTTGGACCTGATGATCTTTCCTTGTGGGTCCCTTCCAACCCAGAATATTCTGTGATTCTGCAATATAGTATTCTTGAGATTCACAATAAAAATACTGTCTTGCTTCCATATGTGGAGTGAATTTGTTGATAGAGGATAGCTTAAGACTGGACAAACAAAAATGGATTTCCTATATTCTATTTTTCTGATTCTGTGAAGCCATACTGTCTGCTGTTAAGCTATTAAAATAAGCTTTGAGTGCTCACCATCAACTTCCAGCTCTACATTCAGTAACAGCAAAATCTGGGGCATTTCTCAGGCTCAGACTGCTGCCTGGCACTAGTGGGTGTACTGTGACCTGACATGGTCAGAAAACGATCAACCCTGATTCTGAGCCTCCCCCTGAGGCCACCACATAATTTAGAAGGTAGCTATTGAGTAGTAAGATTTTCTTACTTTCCTGTTTGTCAGGTAGGACAACTTTTTCATGAAGAAAGAGGATGGAGGCAACTGAAGATTTCAGTTAAATCAAATGCTGAATCACCTCAGGGCAAATGTTGAACCACACAAGTGCTTCTGATTTCTATGGCAGTGTCACCTTTGTAGTTGGAGGAAAGAGGTTCAGGTAGGAAGGTAATCCAGAGTCTGATTCTTTACACTGGGCTTCAGCATACTGAGTAACTGGCATGGTCTAAGTGGGATATTTTTTGCAGGGCATGCAATTTCAGTTTGAAGAACAGGTATAAATTGTAACAGGTCATACATTATACAGGAAGCTACCTGCATAATTGTAACCAACACATGCAATTACCCATGGAGGAAACTGACATTTTAAGAATGCAGAAGACTCATCCAGTTACAGAAATCTTTCAATTTCCATTATAGGAAGGCTTAAACAACAAGAGAAAACCTCAAATTTTGACTTATTGTGGTTTTTTTAATACATTCTTCTTAGCATTTCATACACAGCCTGCATGAGATGTAGTAACATTCAGGAAAGCCAATTGTTCATCATTAATGGTTGGGTCATGCCTCCACTAGCAGAAGTCTGTCCCTGCACTTTTTTATAATTCTGCATTTCCTCCTAATAGCTGCTCACCAGCAGCCATGTTGTTCTATACAGGGGTGCTTTGAAAAATTTTGAGGATGCTAAAAAATGTCAACTTTGCAAATCTTCTCCTTTGCTGTGGCATTTGACAGGAATGATGTGGCAGATGTGGAAAAAAAAGGAAAGAGACTTAAAAGTATATAGAATTTACCAAGGGCAGGCCAAGGAGATAATGCCATGAAATTAAGCAAAAACTGCACTTAAAAAAAGGTTTTCTGACTGGGGAAGCATTAGGCTTGTGCACTGGCAAAGAATTGGTGGAAGTCTGTATGCACCTTTCATAAAAAGACTTGAAAGTAGTGCTGAATATGTGTCAGGCAACAAGACTGGCCTGGTAGCAGAAGGATGGAAGAGATCATAGACCCTTTCTGTCTTTAATTCTTATGATTCACGTTCTATCAGCTAGCACATGGTATATGGAGAGAAAATGTGGTGCAGCCAAATTGATGCAGTTTTACAGATGAGATTGTTTTCAGCAGTTATTTCACATCTGCCAAGAACCACTTGAGTCAAGTACTTAACCCATCAAACATGGGCACATTTCAGCCTGCAGGGCCTCATTGACACTAAGGGGAAAAAAATCCACCTTTCTGAGAACTCATTGGTTCCTTCCTGGGGGATGGTGCTCCACTTTGTAAGCAAAATGGTTGTGCCAGCCCTGTAGTGTTGACTTCTTGCATTCAAAAATCAAAAGACGTCTAAGTAACAGAACAACTGTAATATACTTCAGCTTCCTTGAATGTTTGTTCTAGCTTTAAACCCTTTGTGTTTACACTATTATTATATTTCTTCTTCAGGAACAAAAAAGTTAATCTCTTTCAGAACACCAAGGATCTCTGTAATAAGTGCATGCACAAGGAACTAAATATCCATCATTAAATCAGACATGATTCTGGGTGTACAGTTCACTTACCTGCCTGAACAAAAGTTACTTGTAGGTCAAACAAGGCCCCAAGCTTTTACATGATTTGGGAATGCAGAGTAAGAGTTGTAGTTTTGAACACGGACCATTTCAGTCCATGCTATTGTAACCTGTGCTGATGGCAAGGAACAGCATTGGTCTGGATCCCCAGAGTCCATCAGGGGATCAGGAAGAAAGAATTAAGTCACAGGATGGGATGAGGGTCTGCGGGAGTGTGCAGAGTTAGTTGGCACTTGTACATCTGCACCTTCACTTCAAAAAAGAGAAGCCATTGACGCCCCACACTAATCTGCATGGTATCTCATGGGATCTCCTGATGGACTCCTGTCCACCCACAGCTGCCTGATGACTGAAATACTCCTGAGGGTCAGCTGGGGATGCAGTCCCATTGGAGGGGACACTGTATGACATGACCTGGGTCCTGTCTGCCTGGCTAAGTTGCAGGTCAGGCCACTATCAACAGCTTGCTTGTTGGCCTACTGCCACAAGATGCCCGCCAGACAGGTAGTGCTGCACCTTTTGAGGCAAAAGACAGCAGAGATAAGTGTGTTATGATAATTTATTGTCTCCTGTGCGATGTCATTCACTCATGTCCAGAAATTCTGGTCTGCTAACACGCAGAAATTGTGTGTGTTTGAGCAGTGTTTACTTTCTCAGCTGATCCAAGGTTCCTCTGTTGCAAAATAACCTGGCAATGACATGGTGTTTAAATGGACCAAGAGCAGGCAAGAAAGTAAGCAAAGCAGTGTCACTAGGGAGGTGACAATTCCTGTTCCACCCTTCCATCAAGCTGCCACCTTTTCAGGTTTTGAAGCAAACTTTACTCTTAGCCTTCTGTAAGTCCCAATGTCCCTGTGTTATCTCTTCCGTTAATCTTGAGGAAAACACATGTGCCAAAATATTCCAGTTTTCCAGGCTGAACTGATCTGGATGCTAGGAATTTAAAATTATGATTTTGTTGTTAAATTGATCTGGAGAAAGGTGAAAATAATTGCATGAGGAAAATTTACTGTGAAAAGGACAAAACTTCTCATTAAATTACTAGCTAAGATGTGTATGTCCTTTTCTACAAGAAAGAGAGTTTTTTCCTCCCTCTTCTATCCTTCTTCTGTGGAAGGCTGTCCTTCTGTGTGTTACAGTCCTGGATGTGTGTTATCCATAAGCACAGTGAAAGGCTAAGTCTTAAACACAGCTCTGCTTGACAAATATAGAAGGCAAATTGAGGTTGGTAATTCATTAATAATTTATTTCTCCCTCAACAGATATTTTTAACACAAACTGTGCAAACACTGAAGAATATAGATCAACCTAGAAAATGAGTTGTCCCCTTAAGGTTAGTGGGGTGATTTGCGTGGATAAAGCACACTCATGATACTTACTACAGGCTGTCCTCCATGGAATGGGTTTTGAAGCTGTGCAGTCTGAAGTCCTGTTCTGAACAGGTACTGGTTAGAATAAAGAAAAAGACAATATCATCCCCATACTACTACAGCTGTATCCCTTTGGTTTGAAAATTGAACAGAGGTTTTTTTTTGGGTTTTTATTTTTTTGGGGGGTTTTTTTTTTTTTTTTAATTTTATTTTTCCTGGCCTTGACTCGGCCTTACGCTTTTGAAAAAGCAAAACGTTAGGCCAGAAGGCATTTTTTTCAGCATTCTTTCAACATTGGAAATAATTAGAAAATTGGAAACATAACCTATTCAATAATTTCTTTCCACTTTTAAATCTGGAGTACTTCTTTTGGAATACAACCACAACAAAAATTTGTGTTTTCAGAGGTAATTTTCAACCAATATAAGTAGTCTGTGAGGTTCTAAATATTTTGGAAGTCTGTTCAAACTCAAAGTTTTCTTTTGAAAGTCAAAGCAAGGTTGTACTACTTTAAAGCAAACTTACCAACAGTCAACAGAGCTCAGTGCTTGGTAAACTATTTGCCATCTTCTGCTAGTTAGACTAACAATTTTGCTATATAAATAGATGTAGTCAAAGGGATTGAACAAGACTGTAGCCTGATCATGTGTGCAGGTGGTCTGAGAGCTGGGGACCCAAAGGCAGTGGTCACCTCTTTCCTGGGATGCAGCTTTGGAGCTGGAGCATCTCTGCTTCTCACCATGACTTGCCTCAGCCATGTGCAAGGCATCAGCAGAAGGAAGGAAAATGTTTTTACTGAAATCTCATTCTGGCAACTCTCAGAATTCACAAACTGTCTGCCCTGGGATGGTATCTTTGATTCCTCAACCTCTTGGTTTGCAGGTATAAATTTGAGGGCCTCAAAACTTTTAGACTGTTAATTCATCTGTAGATGCCAACATTTTTTGGAATCTAACTCTTTTTCACTCCTATAATGCTGTCAGGAAGAGAAACATCAACTGACTTGAACCCAGTGAATATCCTTAGGGCTACTGCCTTCATGTTGTGCAAAATTCCTCTAAACAGAATGGTCCAGTTGTTTTGAAACAATATTATAGAAATGTGGATGTTTTCCCTGCAACAGATTATATAAAACCATTCTATTAACCAGTTTCCGTGGTTCCACAAACTGTTAGCAGCAGTTAAGTGGAAAGCATTTTTAAAATGGTGAGCGTAATTGTCTGTATCCAGTTGTAGTTCCTGATTGATAGTGGTGCCAGGAAAGGAATTGTGTCTGGCCTATCACCAGGGTATGACTGGGGGCACCAGAGGCATGTAGGGCTTAGGTTTAACTTAGTAACTGCAGCAGAGGATGACATAGCTATGCAGTGACCAAGTGTGAGTGCAGGTGTATGACATCCTTTCACCTTTATGGGATAAACACCAGAAAGTACAACTAGAGGAGCAGTTGTGGGCTCAAAGAGCTGACAGAGCTGTTTATTCTGCAAACCTGGCATAGAAAGCACTGAGGAGAAACTCAGAACTCTTCTTGGTGTGGTGCTGGGCTAAAAATAGCTAAATTGTAGACATGCATATTTTTTAGTTTATGCTCTAGTGTCTTGGGACGGTGAAGATACTGTAACACAAGGGAACAGAAAGTAATTAAAAAACCCAAAAAATGTATTCACCAGGCAGGAATATTTGGATCACCATTACCCTGAATGACAATATTCTCTACTTAATCCACAAGGATACTGTGTCAGGGGAGGTTTAGGTGGGATATCAGGAAAAGGTTTTTCACCCATTTGGGCACTGGAACAGGCTCCCCAGGGAAGTGGGGACAGCACCAAGCCTGACAGAGTTCCAGAAGTGTTTGGACAATATTCTTGGGCACATGGTGTGACTCTTGTGATGTCCTGTGCAGGACCAGGAATTACACTTTGATGATCCTGATGGGTGCCTTCCAGCACAGGATATTCTATGATTCTGTGACTTAATTGGCACACACACTTGACAGCAAGTACTTTCAGTCTGTCTGCAAGCAGAGATGAGTAATCAATACTGCAGATCTGGCACGTTCATAACAGCGTATGTTTCATCCAACACACACAACACACATGTACACAATATTATGTTAACCTAGTTGATAATTAGTCAGAGCTTATTTATGCCTTATCATATTCATCCTGAAGCAGCTCATTGAATTATCCTACATTATAAATATTAACCTACTATTTCTCTAATATCCTCCCTTGAAATAACAATAACAAAGTTCTAGTCTTGAATTGTCATGAATGTTAATTTTCAACTGACGTTTTTGAAGAACCAGTTTATTGTCTGAAACGTTTTTCTTATAGTTGGCTTTATTGCTTTTGCTGTACTGAAACTCCTACAAGCTGATATTTGGATATATCCAAAAGAGATTACATATAATTAGCAGTTCAAACAGAACAATGTCAGTTTGGCAATTCTTCTGGAAAAATTACATATTTTGATTTGGAGATAATGACAATTAAACTTATATACTTAATATGTGACAGTTACAGCAAGAAATTTGGATCAGCTCTAAAAATGACAAAGGTATTATTTTTCTCCTCCCCTTCCAGAGAGGAATGGGCATCAGGGAACATTTATTTCCTTCCAATAATGTACGTAACTATGACAGTAATGGAAAGGAGGCACTCCCATGGTGATAGGTGTTTTTTCGTGAAAAGATGGTTTTACAGTGACTTTACTGTAAACTGCACTCAAAAACTGTTCTCACTTCAGCTGGTAATTATGTACAACCTTCATCCTATTCCTGTTAAAATTTTTGTCATGGTTTTGACTATGTGAACAATCTTTTCACTCTAACAGTGAAATAGGGTGTTTTGAGATTTTCTGATCTCAGGAAGAAAAGATCTGCCTCAAGTTCCTGGAACCAAATTAATTCAGCTTTTAATTTTAGATAGCTTCTGAGTTCAGTTGTGAAGTGGGGCAGACATCACCAAGCTGATTTTAAGTGACTTGAGATGCAGCAGGAGTAGGCCATGAGGTGGGCTCAGAGTAGTACAGGAGTTTTAATTTGACGTGTTAATTGCAGCTCAGCTTTAGTACTGGGATTTGAGCAGTTTATTAATGCAGTGAAATAGTTTTCTCTTTGTGCTCACTTCTAGTATTTTCCGCCTTAAAATTAATGATGAAAACATGTTAGAATATAGATAATATCTGAAGAGGAATAAATCTCATTGATGAAATGTGTGAATATTCACTATCCAGAGGCAGGCTGGAGAAAGAATCATAAAATATAAGATCCTACTCTTCCAGAGATTGTTTAAAGGTTTCCTTCTAAAGAGGGTTTTGGCTTGGGGTTTTATTCCACATTTATTCAGGATTGTTTCACTGGTGCCCAGGGCTATTTTCTCTGTAGTTTTTGCCAAAATATGTATTTCCAGCAACAAAGTATCAAGTTCATAGTGTGACATGGGCAGAGAAGGAAAACAAGAGTGAGAAGAGATGGTGAGGGCAATAAACGAGAAATTCCAAAGCAGCGTGTCACACCTCCCTTTCCTCACTTAGTCCTGGGCTGTACCAAACATCTGGTGTGTAAACATGACCCAAGGTGGATGTGCAGGCTGTTTTTCAGGACCATTCTCACCTGTCACAGGGGAATGTATTTCCCAGGGGTTAAGGGTTTTTTTGTTTGATCATCCCTGTTCCAGCTCTCGGTGGAGAGGTGTGGGAGGGCATTGCATTTTGTTTTTAACTGGGGAGTAACCTTCACCTCATGCATCTGCCTCCAGCTCCAAGATATTTAACCAACAGAAACATGTGCTGGGTCCACAGGGTTCAAGTAAACAAATTTCAGCTCGTTCACTTTGTGTTAGTCAGCTATCTTGAGGGAATTTATTTACAGCTTGTTCTGCCTACATTTTGACCTCACTAGCTTTCTGCCCCCCTTCCCCAAATTCTTGATTGATTTCCAGGGTATGACTAATGCGTTTCTCTAAATGCTTTGGGTTTCACACCCCAGCTCTTTTACTTCAATGATTTGTTTCGTCATAATCCTGTTTACTAATGTTTCAGTCAACAAGACTTGTTTGCTCCCTGAGGGGAACACAGGAGTAACAACACCTAAAATTATTCCTAATCAAGTTCCAACTACTAAATGATGAGAAAAATGAGAGATTTATTATTGTTAATATAATCTTGTGGGACATCAGATGGTTTGGTAATGGCCATCAAGATAAGCGCTCAGTTACTTAACAGAGAAGGAGATAAAAGAATGGTGATATTAAGGTTTAAAATGGAAGATTGTACCCTTCTGCCAGTGAGTGTAAATCAGTTGAGAGAACAGTTGCAGACATTTTCTGTTGTTTCATTTAGACTTGTCTAGGCTAGCATTTATCCAGAGATTTACCAGTGTTACAGCTTCATTAAAAGTTTTATGGTCTAGGAAAAATAAAGTTACTTAATCAGTTCTAGCCTTGGTTTAAATGCCATTGACTTCTGTCTGATAAACTGGTGGCAGGCAGTGCAGGAAAGCCACCCCAAATAGACACAGTAGAGCAGCTGCAATGTCTGGAAAATGACTGTCTGTGTGTCTTCATCCGTGTGCAACAGAAAGGGGAAGCTGCGGTCTGGCAGGGATTAGTAGCTGGCAGGAGGTCTTTGGGGAAGTGCAAAGGAGCCCTGAAACTCCCTTTAGTCCTTGGAGAGGTTTCTGTGGGTATGGAGTGATGGGTATGACTATGAGTGTGATCTAAGCAGGAATTCAGGATCAGGGACTGGAGAGGTCACTGGACTTTATGTTCTTCTATGTCTACTCTCTTCTGCTTGGCTGAAGTGAAAATATTTCTCCATCCAGCACGTGCATGACTATTTATGTTCCTTCTGCCTCGTGTCACCCCAAAAGACATTGAGGTCCTGCTGAGTTGTTCACAGAGACACCATCATTAGCAGGATTGCATGGAGGTCCACAATGTTATGATCAAGACATTGTGCTCACAATATGCGGAAAAGTTAATTAATTTCAACACAAGAGAATAAGGTGTTGAAGTCACCTGCTCATCTGTAAAAGCAAGTGGACATAGTGGATTAAGAGGACATTTGTGTAGTTTCTCTTTAATCCCACAATATAGGGAGATGTAGTATTCCAGGGAGGATCCTAGAGACACGGGAGAGAAAGTGACTTAGTCTGGAACCTCAGCAGGAAGATGGAATAAGACTCACACTGTCTTGTGCAACCAGGCTAATGATAACAATATGGGCAGTTATCTGGGAAGGATCCTAAGCCTTTGCTGGAATTCCAGGCACATAAGTTGGTGTTGTGTAAGAACTGTCCTCACAGTTTTCTAAATTCTAACCTGTTGTAAAGACTATGGTAATCCAAGGTAACTAAGAAAAAACACACTTTTTTTCTTTTTGAAATCCAAAAATCAAAAAGCAATGATACTGAGAGTGTTCAGCATTCCACCTACTGCCGCTGCCGCTTTATCATTTCTCATTCCAAAATATGAGCAGCTGAATTCTTTTCATTTTTTACATTGCAATTGACAAGAACTCATCAGCTAAATTTTTTAGTTCTCGCTTTGTGGATATCATAGAGCTGATAAGTAAACACTGATAAAATCAAGCAGCTTCAGCTGCTTTCTCCAAAACATTCTGAAAGCCAGTGTTCACAACACAGGAACTATAATGAAGTTTCAGCCACAACCAACCTAGTTTGAACCTTAGATACTGATAGCAGTGTTATGTCACTTTTTGGGAAAAAAGGTATCTTGCTTGATATAATTAGCTGAATTCTATATTTGAAAGTCATGCCCCAGATATTTTAAAGCCTGTCTGATGCTTTTGATATTCCTCTGATTTAGATTGATATGAAAGTAGTTGTTTTTGTAGCATTTCCTTGTCAGGGGAAAGAATTTTGCTGCATCTTCGTGTGTTTCAATTGGCATTTAATTTTTTTTTTTTTTAATACTTATTCCATTAAATTGCACATGTTTAACCGCAAAGAAAGAACATATTCTGCTATGTAATGTCCTAAAATGACACTAATGTATGCTGCTTCAGGCCTGTATGGTACTTGATAAAGAAGAAATTGTTCAGGGAGTTCTTTCTCTTCTGTTCCCAAACATTTATTTAAGAAAAACAAACAAACAAACACAACCAAAACAAAACAAAACATGAACAAAAAAATCAAAACAAAACCCAACCAAACAAAAAACCCCAAAAAACCAAATGTAAAACCAAACCCAAAATAAAACGAAACCAAACTCACAAAGAATCCCCAAAACAAACCTCCCTCCCCAGATAAAAACCTGAACAAAAGGAAAGTTAATCAGTCACAGTGATAAGGATAAGAAGTACCCAAGATGGACTCAGTTAGAGTCCTTATCCAGCACATTCTTCCTTCAATTATCACATATTTTTTTATGGAAAGATGAAGTTTGCCTCCTGCAAACAGTTCCCAAATTCCTTCAACTTCGAGTATGGACAAGTTGGAGTCGAAAAGTGAGTAATTTTTGCTGAACACTTGAGAAAATATTCACCAGTATGTGTGTGAGGAGTGGGTGAACCTGGGTGGATAGGGACTTCCCTACTGGACTTCCACTCTATCCCTTCAGTGTTTTCCAGCTACAGTTAAGCTGTGTGAGCAGCTCAGGAAAAAAAAAGGGCTATAAATGACGTGATAAAAGGCACTGGGGGGACACTGTAGTCTGGTCCAGAGCTGCTGGGTTCTAGGAGTCCAGCTTGACCTGCTGAGCATGTAGGGCCATTTCAGTCCAGCAGACGTGAGCTGGTGGACTGGCAGGAGCAGTAAAAGGACTCATGCTCCTGTCAGGAGCAGATTTCTAGGAAATTTCTCAGCTGGTGAGGAGCACTTACTGTATTTCTTATGAAGGCTGACAAGGTTTTAGAGAGGTGGTAGGGTGTTCCAGTACCTAAAGGGAGCCTGCTGGGAGAAAGCAGGAGAGGGACTTTTTACAAGGGCATGTAGTGATAGGACAAGGGTAATGGTTTTAAACTGAAAGAGAGCAGGTTTAGATTATGTATTAAGAAGAAATTCTTTATTGTCAGCTGGAACAGGTTGCCCAGAGAAGAGGTTGATGCCCCATCCCTCGAAGTGTTCAAGGCCAGGCAGGATGAGGCTTTGAGAAACCTGGACTAGTAGAAGGTGTCCCTGCCCAGGGCAGGAGAGTTGGAATTAGATGATCTTTGATGTCCTTTCCAATTAAAGCCATTCTATGATTATATTGACTCTGATTTATTCAGACACATGAAAATGTTGCTCTGAATTTCTATGTTTCTATGAATTTGTGTTAAAGAGAATTCCTGTAGGAGAATAACACCACATGAGGGAATGAGGAATTGGGGTGTTACTGACTGTTATTAGCCTGGGCTGTTCATAGCAAGGATGATCCAAGCCATTGAATACAGCAAAGCTTTTTTGTTCAAAGTAAATCAAGGACTCACAACACCGCCCTAAACCAAAGCCAAAATCCTTCAGTTAAGTTACCTCTGACAGGCTGTTTCAACAAAAGAAGTACAGTTAGTAGCTGTTTCTTGGATCTTATCTGGAAATAAATCTGTATAAAATTAAAAAGAAAATATTAGGGCATGTCCCTATAGAATCTATTGATGTTTCTTAGAAATCCTTCTGTTTGGATATCCTACACTTAAAATTGAAGTGTTAAAAGGTAGAGTCTTGATACTAAGGGCAGATGTTATGATACTAAGATATTTGCTTGACTGACTGAACTTGCTACAAATGTAATTTGTCTTTTATGTATTTCTCCTGAATTTTAGCAGGTTGACTGGTAAGACTCAGGTGACCATATGAGTGTACAAATTTCAGGAAATAACATGGCATGGCATTTCCTAAGCAATAAATTACGATCTTTTTCTTACAGCAGTCACAATGATCGGCAGTGACAATGACATGCTAGGTACTTTCCAAACACACAGAAGAGTCTGTAGTGCAATGGAATAACATCTAAGAGGAAGACAAAGTGAAAGAGAAGAGGGAAGTAGACAGTGAAAGCTAATTGCTATCGAAACAAACAAGATTCTCCACAAGAGAAAACAAGATCAGCAAAAATCCCTAAAGACCCTAAAAGTTTGTTTGGTGTTGGAGGTTAAAAGTGGAAATAACTATGGCCTGTAGAGAAATTCTTGTATTTTGGCTCGAGAATAGCTATTAACAAAGGTATATAAATGGCTTTGTGAGAAACTGCCAGTCACAGAGAAATGGATGATTGTTCAGCAGAGTGTCATGAGAGACAATGAATGTAGAGGGACACATTTACCAAACAATAAATATAAATAGCAAATAAATAGCAAATAAAATATAGCACGTAGAGCCTACGTGGTCATTTCTTTTGTGCCATGACACATTTTCATTTTGCGGTCCTATCCCACTAGTACAGTAATAGTGAGAATACTGGTGCAAGTAATGCACCACTAATAATGCTGCCAAATTCTCCCCTGTTCTCAGGGGCAAATCACTGTCAGATACTGTACACAGACATGAGAAGGGGTGGGTGGTAGCTTGGGAGGACACAGAGAGGCCTTGCAATTAAAAAACAGAGAGGCCTTGCAATTTGTAAAGCAGAATAAACAACTCTGACCACATCACTGTTTCTATTCTAGATGAATCATCTGTATCTGCCTCACCTTTACAAGTGGTTCTGTGCAGACCTTGTCTGTAGAGGAAAGATGTTCATGTCAAACAACCAGGGACAGGGATCTTAATTTGTTCCAAAGGCTGCTAAAAGTACTTTCTGGATGCCTCCAGCCTACTTCTTCCTGCTTCCATTTTGCATCCTTTACCACTCTTCGAAATAAGTCTTCTAAATCTTATTTAGAATGAGGCGGAGTACGAACCACTTCAATGTTCAGCTGCTTTGATCCTATTCCTTGTGGCCTTTACAGCTGCAGGAGCAAAGTTTATTCCTGTTCTATTAGTTGTGGAGCTTTATTCAGCATGCATTGTTGCGACTTCCATGGTGAGTGGGTACCCATCAGTGTCTGCAGCAGCAGCAGCAACAGCAGCAGCACCGTTTGGTGCAGTCTAATCTGTGTGAGAAAGTGTTTTGTGCAGCCTGAAGGGGCTATCACAGAAGAGCTGTCAGAGTAGTAATCCCTTTTCACAGGAAAGGAAATGAAAAAATGTCACAAAAGCAAATTGAAAAGAGAACAGAAGGTGAGGGTTGCACGCACCTCAACATCACACAGTAAAGTTCGAAGTTTCAAACAAATATAACAGCAAGGTTACATTTGTAACCAGGGAAACAATTTTTCAGTGATGAAGGACAGTGTGGGTGTAGGAGAGGCTTTTGTTGTTCTGACATAACCAGAATAAAGGCAACAGTGTAGCAGTCTGCCTTCCTCCTATAGCTCAAGGCAGTAGCTCAAGGTACAGAAAAGGGTGTCTGCGTCGGAGTAAGCACCATGGGAAAGCAGCAGAGGTGTGGAAGTGGAGATCATGTCAAACAACCAGGGACAACGACCTTAATTTGTTCTAAAAGTACTTTCTGGATGTCTCCAGCCTACTTCCTCCTTCCAATTTGCATCCTTTCTTACTGCTCTTTGAAATAAGTGAGAGGTGGTGACTGAAAAATACACTGGAAACTCTTGAGTGCCTCAGTGAGAGTGGGAGAGGGAGTAGGGCCTGCTGAGGAATCATTGCAGGGACTCTACTTGGTGGGCTTACTTCTATTTATGTCAAAAGTGCTGCAGAAAGGGATTCCTGGGCTAACTGACTACATCTACGACTAGCCTCATGTTTTAATTTTTTTTAAAATCATAGATTCTGCTAGAAGTATTAAGATATTACAAATATCTGCTGAAATGAATGATTTTTTAAAAAAAGAAACAATAAATTTGGGGGGAGAAGAGAGAGAATAAGGTGAGGAAAAAAAGGGCTAGTTCTAACTAATTGAATGTTATTAAGGTTCTTAAACTTATTTGTGCACCCCATTATATTTCTAAGCTATATATCCTAATGGCAGACTCTCTTGCTTTCTGGACAAGAAAGGACTGCCAAATCAGCCATTTATTCACTCTGGTTATTAGGCTACACATCTTTTAAGTTGCGTAAAGGACAGTAATGTATCACAACTGTTTTCAAGAGTAAATGATTTGACTGCAGTTCCTCAAGGCAGGAATTTTATGGCATGTGCGGTGCTTGCCCAAAGAAGCCTTTGTAGAGCAGCATTTACTTGTGATGCTATCAAAATTCTTGTAATAATCATCTCTTTTTAGCTTAGTGAACATTTTTACTTTAAAGGGTTAAGTGTCTGAGGTACCTTAAGGATATACCCTACCCTGGGAAGGATTTTTCTTTTCTGTAGTGAATTCAGTGTTCAGGGTTCACAGATTTATAAATTGCAACTATTTTATCTCCCACAAAATAACGAAAAGCAATAACTGATAACAATTTCTAGATAATGAAAAACACTAACCGCTAACCCTACCTCCTTGTATTTTTAAATTTTTGTATTAGATGGTAATGCTCTGACCAACTTTGCTTACAGTGAGTGACTCTATGGAGGTGCCTGCTGTATAAGGTCCTCTTAATTTCAAGATGCTTGTTTAAAGACTTGCCTAGTCTATTAACATCTGAAAGATGTGGGTTTATATTATTGGGGAGGATCTCCCTTTCTACCCGTGCTTGCTCTTGGCATTTGGGGTAGGTGGTGTATTTTGGCCAGCAACCGCTCAGGTCCATCACCCCCAAAAGCTCCGGAGCATCTAAAAGGGGGTCAGCCCAATTCTGAACATTTTTCTCTTAGGTTAAGAGATAACTTTTACCGGCTTTTTGCTGCCATCAGCCAAGGAAAGGTTGTTCTAGTTGAAGGGATCTCAGGAGCTGTGAATCATCCGCATGAGGAAAAATCAGGTAGGTCAACTCAGACTATCTGGCTGGGTAAACGAATTTTGACAGGGACAGGAGAGTGCTCCTGTAATCCATTTCCAGTGTTGTTTATAGCTGGCAAAGAATGGTAACAACCAACCATCAACCAGAACACCCATTTACCATCTAAGCATCTCTCTAGTCCCCTGAATATTTAGTTTGGGTTTTTTGTTTTCCCTGAGTGATCTGTGAGTCAGGAATACCAAACAAGGGTCTTCTGTATATGAAATATCCCCATATGAAGTGAGTTTTCTGCAGTCTTTCTGACAGTTTATTCATATTTAATTGCATTTGCCATATTCAGCCAAGCTGAGAATGAAATCTAAATTAAAATGCTCAAGTAGGTCACAATGGATTTGATTGCCAAAACAATGCTTAGATAAATTAAGTACAGGCTAATAATCTCTTCACTTGAAATCTTAGGATGATGGAAAGAGAAACGTAAGAGATAAAGTCCACATGAAGTCAAACATATTTTTATCAAGCAACAACTTACTGAAAGACCATCACACTCAAGGCTGTGTTTTCTGAGTGTAAAAAACAGTAGAAGAAACAGGTTTTGTTTGCACACAACAAGGCCTTTTATATTACCATTGCTTTTCTTGTCAGTGCTAATAAGCAGATGCATTACCCCACAGTCCTGATAATTAGTCTATCATCAGAATGAGCTGGTGTTGCAAGTATGACTAAATATGAGGAAGATAAAGATAACTCATGTGGAACAGGAAGGGCTATGTGGCTGGTGACTATCATCACTGCACTACCGCTCTACAGGGAGAAAAATAGGTATAAAACACAAGGACATTTTTAACTGCTGCAGAAGGTTTTACTGGATGCCTAACAATAGAAAAAAAACATTTATGTTGTTACATTTTCTAGGTTACTAGCTATAAGAAGCTCCCATTTTCTCTGCAATTGCACCTCTGGTGTTAGGTTTAATTTCTGATCAGTACAGAGAGACAGTAATTGAAGTCAAGCCCTCAAATTGTAGTGCCAGTTTGTGTAGCTGTTTTCCTCTTTAAGAAGCTACTCATTGATTTTTTGCTTTCCTACTGTGATCCTCACCCTTTTTTTCTTTAGTAGTTCTCTTTCCTGCAGACTAAATAAATAATTGATCACCTGGAGTTTATTTTTCCCTCCCTGTCCTATGTGTAATATTAAGAAGAAGCTTAAACATCTCTACAAATTTACACTGTTTTTTCAACTTAATAAAAACCATCCACTTGATTTTTTTTTTTTTTCCTCAGAGACATTCAGTTTTGCCACTTGAGGAAACATGTACACATTTCCAGAAGATATGTAGGACATTTTTCAGGTTGTTGACTGGAACTGATTATAACTGCTGGGGTTTTTTTGAAGTATGTAATCAGATTACATTTTATGTTTTGTCGTGCTTTTTTTACACCACCTGTTACAGACTCCTGGTAAAAAATAGAAATATATAATGTAGTTCTTTAGTCAGTTGATCATGACTACATTTGCATAGCATGAACTTTTCATAATTAGTCTTTGGAAAAGAAGGAAAAATAATATTTAATGAAAAGTACTATTCAAAAAGAGACTGTGACTTAAAAAGCATTTCTTTTAGCAGTGGTGCTGTTGTTAAAGGCTGTTACCCCTTGCCTTTATTCTCACCCTATACGTGAATAATTTTAATTCTACCCGTCATTATCACAGGTGAAATGGGTTTGCAAGCCAAATTTGCCTTTACAGATGGGGTTAGCTCAATTTAGTTATATACACTCAGTTGTAAAGATACAAATTGGTTGTGAGATCATACAGTGGGATAGATTAGAGAGCTCATTTGTGACAAAAACTGGAAAAAAGACAGAAAAAAATATTTCACAAGCATATGATCTTCATGAGCTGTAACAACTGAAGAGCTGAAACACGGATGCCGTGTAGGCTAGGCCCTGGCTGAATACCAGGTGCCCACCAAACCCTTCTATCACACCCCTCCTCAGCTGGGCAGGGCAGAGACCTATGTTTATGGGGGAGACAAGGACAGGGAGAGATCACTCAGCAGTTGTCATCGTGGGCAGAACAGAGTCAGCTTGGGGAAGGTAATAGAATTTAGTCAAATACAAATGACAGTGGGATAGTGAGAAGTAAAGCCAAATCTTAAAAACACTTTCCCTGGCAATCTCCCTTCTTCCTGGGATTAACTTTATTTCCAATTCTCTACCTCCTATCTGCAGAGGCACAGGGGGATGGAGAATGGGGTTGTGGTCAGCCCATAACCTGTTGTCTCTGCTACGGCTTCCTGTTTAGAGGGAGGACTCCTTCCCCTGTTCCGTCATGGGGTCCCTCCAAAAGGGGACAGTCCTCCACAAACTTCTCCAAAGTAAACGCCAGAGTGAGCTTCAGTTCTTCCAAACTGCTCCAGTGTGAACTTCCCCTGTGGTGCAGTCCTTCAAGAACAGATTGCTTCAGCATGGATCCCTTGCAGGGTCACGAGTCCTGCCAGCAAACCTGCTACAGTGTGGGCTTCCTAAGGGATCACAGCTCCTTTTAGCATCCCCCTGTTCCAATGTGGGGCCCTCCACCTGTGGGGCAGGTGGATCTCTGCTCCACCACAGACCTCCAAGGGCTGCAGGGGCACAGCTGCCTCATCATGGGCTGCTCCAAGGACTGCAGGGGAATCTCTGCCCCAGCACCTGGAGCACTCCTGCCCCTCATTCTGCACTGGCCCTGGTGTTTATAGGGCTGTTTCTCTCACGTATTTTGTCTTTTCTCTGGCTGCAATAGCTTCTGTGCAATAACTTCTTTAACCTTCTTTGATATGCTATCCTAGAGGTGCTTACACCATCACTTAGCAGTTCACACTTGGCCACCATTGGGTCTGTCTTGGAGCCAGATGGAATTGGCTCTATCAGACACAGGAAAAGTTTCTGGCATCTTCTCACAGAAGCTGTCCCTCCAGGCATTCCCCCCAGCCCTGCTTTCCAAAATAACCTTGCCCCACAAACCCAGTTCCTTCAAGCAGGTGAATTTCCTTGTGGCTGAATTTTGCCTCAATACTTCAGTGAGTGGGGTTAAGTGCATTGCAGAGTGGTTGGGTCTGCTTCTCTGATGAAGCATGGTAGGCGTCTCATGGGAACCAGATACTGCCTGAAGGCTCAACATCCTTCTGTTGATGTAGTAATTGTCAATGTTTGGACATACCATGGTCATGCAATTTCATTGCCAGCTTTTTGCTTGTCTGCTTAGTGAAGGTAGTAAACAATGCATACTTCACAAAATTTACTTAGATCACTCAGGTATGAGCAGAAGTGATTGGGACCTTCTCCAAAGCTGTCCCACTGCCTCCATACTGTCTTTGGAAGGGAGATGTTCTTCACATGAGCCCAAATCTGAGCTCCTTTGTCCATTAGACTTACTTCTGTGTCCGTTAGAATAGGACAGAGTAAACACAAAGTCTTATCTGCATGGGAAGCACCTATTCTTTCCAGTCTTATTGGCTTGCTTCTCATTTGTGTCCTCCTGAAGCTGAATTAGGACAATAAAAATTCTGTTACTTTGTGGTGCCACAAGCATAGGCAAATAGTGTGACAGACTAACATGATGGAGACAAAGCATATTATACTGGTGGACTTGTAATTACGTGTATCAATATATTAATTTTATTGTTTGTTTTGTGATACCTGGATGGAAGTTATTAAAGATACACAGAGAAAGCATAGCTATTCTCATTATGTTAATGAGGACTATTAAAGGTAAACCTTAACATTC
>VXAD01003956.1:196809-291376 GCA_013399195.1 Dicrurus megarhynchus | reverse complement strand
TCATTATCACAGGTGAAATGGGTTTGCAAGCCAAATTTGCCTTTACAGATGGGGTTAGCTCAATTTAGTTATATACACTCAGTTGTAAAGATACAAATTGGTTGTGAGATCATACAGTGGGATAGATTAGAGAGCTCATTTGTGACAAAAACTGGAAAAAAGACAGAAAAAAATATTTCACAAGCATATGATCTTCATGAGCTGTAACAACTGAAGAGCTGAAACACGGATGCCGTGTAGGCTAGGCCCTGGCTGAATACCAGGTGCCCACCAAACCCTTCTATCACACCCCTCCTCAGCTGGGCAGGGCAGAGACCTATGTTTATGGGGGAGACAAGGACAGGGAGAGATCACTCAGCAGTTGTCATCGTGGGCAGAACAGAGTCAGCTTGGGGAAGGTAATAGAATTTAGTCAAATACAAATGACAGTGGGATAGTGAGAAGTAAAGCCAAATCTTAAAAACACTTTCCCTGGCAATCTCCCTTCTTCCTGGGATTAACTTTATTTCCAATTCTCTACCTCCTATCTGCAGAGGCACAGGGGGATGGAGAATGGGGTTGTGGTCAGCCCATAACCTGTTGTCTCTGCTACGGCTTCCTGTTTAGAGGGAGGACTCCTTCCCCTGTTCCGTCATGGGGTCCCTCCAAAAGGGGACAGTCCTCCACAAACTTCTCCAAAGTAAACGCCAGAGTGAGCTTCAGTTCTTCCAAACTGCTCCAGTGTGAACTTCCCCTGTGGTGCAGTCCTTCAAGAACAGATTGCTTCAGCATGGATCCCTTGCAGGGTCACGAGTCCTGCCAGCAAACCTGCTACAGTGTGGGCTTCCTAAGGGATCACAGCTCCTTTTAGCATCCCCCTGTTCCAATGTGGGGCCCTCCACCTGTGGGGCAGGTGGATCTCTGCTCCACCACAGACCTCCAAGGGCTGCAGGGGCACAGCTGCCTCATCATGGGCTGCTCCAAGGACTGCAGGGGAATCTCTGCCCCAGCACCTGGAGCACTCCTGCCCCTCATTCTGCACTGGCCCTGGTGTTTATAGGGCTGTTTCTCTCACGTATTTTGTCTTTTCTCTGGCTGCAATAGCTTCTGTGCAATAACTTCTTTAACCTTCTTTGATATGCTATCCTAGAGGTGCTTACACCATCACTTAGCAGTTCACACTTGGCCACCATTGGGTCTGTCTTGGAGCCAGATGGAATTGGCTCTATCAGACACAGGAAAAGTTTCTGGCATCTTCTCACAGAAGCTGTCCCTCCAGGCATTCCCCCCAGCCCTGCTTTCCAAAATAACCTTGCCCCACAAACCCAGTTCCTTCAAGCAGGTGAATTTCCTTGTGGCTGAATTTTGCCTCAATACTTCAGTGAGTGGGGTTAAGTGCATTGCAGAGTGGTTGGGTCTGCTTCTCTGATGAAGCATGGTAGGCGTCTCATGGGAACCAGATACTGCCTGAAGGCTCAACATCCTTCTGTTGATGTAGTAATTGTCAATGTTTGGACATACCATGGTCATGCAATTTCATTGCCAGCTTTTTGCTTGTCTGCTTAGTGAAGGTAGTAAACAATGCATACTTCACAAAATTTACTTAGATCACTCAGGTATGAGCAGAAGTGATTGGGACCTTCTCCAAAGCTGTCCCACTGCCTCCATACTGTCTTTGGAAGGGAGATGTTCTTCACATGAGCCCAAATCTGAGCTCCTTTGTCCATTAGACTTACTTCTGTGTCCGTTAGAATAGGACAGAGTAAACACAAAGTCTTATCTGCATGGGAAGCACCTATTCTTTCCAGTCTTATTGGCTTGCTTCTCATTTGTGTCCTCCTGAAGCTGAATTAGGACAATAAAAATTCTGTTACTTTGTGGTGCCACAAGCATAGGCAAATAGTGTGACAGACTAACATGATGGAGACAAAGCATATTATACTGGTGGACTTGTAATTACGTGTATCAATATATTAATTTTATTGTTTGTTTTGTGATACCTGGATGGAAGTTATTAAAGATACACAGAGAAAGCATAGCTATTCTCATTATGTTAATGAGGACTATTAAAGGTAAACCTTAACATTCTGTAAGTGAAGAATAGAGCCATATTAATTTTCATCATTTTTCTGAGCAGGCACCTCAGTAAGTGCTGGCCACCCCTTCTTTCAGGCTGCAGAGCAGATTATGGAATTTCTGTTAGCTAAAAAAAAGGCATATGGTACACAACTGTTGAAACTTGTATGCAAAGGTGTGAGACACATTTCAGCCTGGGCTGCAGTAGTCTGTCTTCTGTCCCTGGCTTGACTACATTTTGGGCAGGATTCAAAAAGTTGGGAAATTGGTGAAGGAGTGGTGGGAACCACCAGTGTTTTTATGGACAAATATGAATGAACCAGCTTTTGAGAGGCTTTTGGTAGCTATTACCCAACTGACAGTTAATATTCAGAAGGTGCAATTTTATCTTGTAATAATTCACTTGCTCTTGTCATTTTCTTTTGGTGATCTGCTTGGACAGTATTTATCAAATATTTCTGTTTCCTCTTCAAATGGATTTTACTTCACCTCTCAGCAAATGAATGTGTTTGATGAAAAGAGGATCAACAAGAAATAGGAAGTCTGGTGTTTCCAAACACAGATATGAAATAATCTTTTGTAAGATGAAAACTTGTAAACATCCAAAAATACAAGGGGTACTAGCAATTTGAATCACAGTCTGTCTCCTCATTCAGGACGCTGTGAAATGATTGCTACTCTCACAACAATGTAGCCACTCTAAAACCTGTAGTGTAGTTAAAAACCAATTCATGGAGTGAGTTGATCCTGCTCTTGAGAGAAAAACTTTCTAAAGGTACTCTTCTCAGAAGCTATATATACAATAACACCACAAGGCAAGATGGCTCTTGACAGTAGAATATAGAAAGTGTGTTGTGCTTCCTAATTCACAAGAACACCTTTTGGTTTTGTTTGTTCTTCTCTGCTGACTTGAAAGAACAGGTAAGTGTTCTCGTATCCAGCATTGCCCTTTGCTAAATAATGGTTATGGTATTTTCTTTTTTCATTCTGAGTAAGTTTCATTTTTTAAATGCAGCTAAGTTAAATGTATAGTTTTGGGTCCTGTTTGATGTGACTGCTTTGTCAATGGTACTTTGCTAGGGAAGAGATGAACTGCTTTGATATTAAATAAACATACTGTCAGGGTATGAAAGGCTTCCTCCCCTGTGTTGTGATTTTGTGAGATAGAGTTATCATCCAGTACAGCTCAGGTGTGCTGTAGAGTCACCACTGAGCACCACTGCTCTTCCCTACTAGTGTCCTAGTGAGGTGCACCTTGTGTGGCTTTAAAAAACAGATAAAGCCTTAATGGTTGCTGTGATTGCAGTGAAATCCAATCTAGAGAAATTTGACAAGTTGTTTTTATGAACACTGGAGGTTTCCTTGAGATATAGCTATATCCATTTTAAAACCAGACTTACAATTTGAGAATAATTTCTCCTGCATTAATTCAGACTTGATAAAAACAAGAAAACAAAGATACACTTTGGTTTGTGATATCTGAGTCAGCGCATGGAGCAATTTTGCATATGGGTAGTATTTTAATGGTATGACACAAAAAAGAAAATTTTTTTGGAAATTTACTAATAAGAGGAGTAATTTCCTCAGGAGGCTGGGTGAGTGAAGGGAAACCAGAACCGTAACTCTATTTACCAGTGAAATTGTTTCCTTATTTGAAGCTGCAAACAAGTATGGCTTGATAATTTCTCAATTTTCTTGCTGTCATTAAAAGGGAAGGAAGACAGTGTGAAGTGAAACTCTTAATATATTTTTTTCCCAGGCTCAGGAATATCAATTACTGTTCTAGGTTTTAGCTCTTCCTACACAGCCAATGAGGGACAATGGAGAACAGTCTGAAGGATAAGATGGGTTCTCAACACAGGTGTCTAGGACAGATCTGTGTGCTCCTCGTGCCTGTGCCTGGAGCACCACATGGCATTTTGCTGTCCTTTTCAGTTTACATCTTTCCCATCACAACAATATCTCAACAGTAAAATAAAGGTCTCAGCTTCACCCTCCTTGTAATTTTTCTTTTTCTTATTTAACCTAGTGTGTAGGTGGGGATGTCTTTTACACTACAGCGTAAAATTTGAGCACTCAGTCTTCTGCCTAAGAAGTAAGGGCTTTATCTCAGTGAAACGAGACAGTATTTTAGGAACATTATTAGAAGGCTTGCTGCAGGCATATTTTTAACAGAAATTTCCTGTGTCATAACATTTGGCACATTGCTAACTACTATTTCTCATTTATCTTAACAGAGAGTGTGTCTACATCAGATAGCTGAAGATCTAGTGAATAAATCCAAAAGCATGTGGGTTCTCCAGGCTTTCTAAAAATAATTTACTAAATGATATCAGGTCTGAAAATCAAAATTGCTAGTCTAAGAGTCATAGTGAACAGGACACAAGAACCAAAATGTGCATCGGATGACTGCAAAGGTCTTACACATATTCATCATGAATACTTAAAAAGCAGGGAAAATGGGCTTTTCACAGAGGACAGTTTTTAAGCTCAGGTGTGTTGAGAACAAGAGCTACTGCCCAAGCCCTGGTTGCCTGTGGTGTCCTGTCCTGCAGGACCAGGCTTAGTGGAATGAGTAACAGGTAGCTGTATGCACAGAGTCTTCAGCTCCTGCAAAATCAATTAGTTTTGCTTAATTCAGCTGGACTAACTTTTAACTAAACTAAATCACCCCAAGACTACTGACTTCATCAGAGCCTCTTTCTTGTCCATATCATGTGGTAAAACATCTTAGCTTGTCCCTTTCTTTCAGTTACTAACAAATAAGTTGTTTTGGAGACAGCTCTGCATTCATCATTCACCCCCGGATACAAAGCAGGGAGACACGACTGGTGGCTCTGCCTTATCCTACCCAATGCTCCCAGAGTGCAGACAGAGTGACATGGTCTAGAGAGAGAAGGAGGGACGACAGCAGTTACCATACTTTTATCCAGGCTAACACTGAGCTCTGCTTTAGCAATATAGAGCATGAGAAGATGTATTTTACTAGCAAAGACATAATAGATAATTAAAGAGAGTGTGAAAAGCAGATATTTTCAGTATTCCCCCCACCAGGTTTATTTAACGTGCAGACTAATTGAGAGCATCTTCTGATATCAGCTCCAGGGAAGTATATTTCCTTTTTTTGAAAATAGGTTGGTAAGAAACCTGACACTTCCTTGGCTGCCTGATTGCTGTCTTTGCAAGTCCAGGCTAGAATATAATCTGGAACTGAGAACTAAAAAATGTCAAAGGGACTAGAGGATCTTATTGGGCTAAATTCATTCACTGCTGTTTTTTTTCCCTCCAAGAACAAAACAAGTTCTCAGGCTTTTCAGACATGGTGTTATAAGCATCTGATTAATTTCTTGTGTAATCCAGAGCAGAAGAGGGGAAGTAGTTGGTTGGAGATGATGGTTTCTTAATAGTGGGGAAGGTCCTGTGAGGTGTGGCCTCAATGGCAGCTTCAGATGTGATGCAGCAGACACTCCTGTTGTTTCTTAGTTGAAAAAGTCGTTGGAAAGCATCTCATGATTCTCTTCCTGTTTTCGTTCACTTCATCCAACTGCACTAGTGAGAAACCCTGTAATAACATGAATGAGTCATTTCTTATGTTGCTTAATATTTGTTTCGAAATTCTGACACAGATTTGAGCACCTGACTTCTTCTTCTATGATGACTTGGTTTTAAAATAAGTTGTGGAGTTGTTGAACACTTGATTGAAGGAGTTACAGCAGGTGCCAGCTCTGATCAAGCAGAGACATGCTTCTGTGTGTTTGAGAGTAGAGTTAGTCTCTGGACTGGCTCAAGGAATTTTTGTGTATGGTGCAGTTATTCACTCTCTGGAGTCTCAAAAATATTTTTTTTGGTCTGAGGCACACATAGGGACAGCATCTATGCATAAAAACAGGCAGGGAACAGGTTTTTCTACCCTGCCACTGAGTCTCAGCCAGGGAGACCATCCAAGGTGGAGAGATGGGAACAAGAGGAAGAGAAAACTTCAGAGGCCCTATCAAGCAGGACTTTTTCCAGTGTGCATGCTCTGGCTCAGGGTGTTATAAAGGAGCTTTGAAAAATCTCATTGCCTGCACACATGAATGTCACAGGGTGAAACAGATTGTTGTAGCCATTTTTTTTTGGCATGTAAAAAGCCAAACTCCTCCTTGCCTCTTGTGGAAGAAAAGAACATTGCTCATTAGTGTATGTAGGTGTTGGTTTTGTTCTGGTTTTTTTTTTTTTTTTACTTTCTAACAGTCAGTGAAACCATAAAGGCATCAAGAATGAACAAATAAATGAACAAAAGCAAAAAAACTTAATTATTAATTCCAAGTGGCAATCTGTGAATTTTAATTTTGGGAATCCTACTTGTCTCTACGGAGAGATTCCAAGGGTCCAAACTTCCCCTCTCCAACTTTCAGTAGGTCTCTCTCACTGTAACTTGGGGTGAGTTATCCTATTGTGCCCCCACAGGGTCTCTCTGTTACTGCCTCAGGAGAACTGGCACTAGCTCCTCTTCTGTAAGCCTTCAGCCGGCCCGTGTATGGCATGCTTGGCCTGGTGAGTGAGGGCTTGGCAGAGGCTGGCCATGACTGAGGTATCTGATAAAGCCAGTGAGGCTTTTCCTCAGGGATCTATCAAATCATGAATGCAATCTACCAGGCAGGGCCATCTGTTTTCTGTCTCTTACAAAATGAGTGTTGGGCGGAATCAACAAGCAGAGACACTGGTTCATCAGGCTGATAGGGGTCAGGGTGTGAAAGGGCACCTAAATCATGCATGGATTGATGGAAGAATTAATGAAAAAGAATTTCCTGGAGGACTGGTTAATGTACAGTGACTGTGTCAGGTTTGGGAGGTCTGTGATCTGAAAAAGGTGAGAGGCTACGAGGAGGGCACTAGAGGGAAGAGCCAGAGATGCCTGTGCTCCACAGCTGAAAGGGCTTGTGTGGCCATAGAGCTTATGGCCACAGGCAGGAGGGACCTTCGGTCCAGTCCAGAAGAGCTGGTCTTATTTATGTTTATGCAAAAGTACAAAAACTATTTTGAAATAATAAGCCATAAGAGTGGAGTGTTACTTTGAAAAATGTCCTAGGAATATTTTTGAAGATGACAAAAATGACAGAGCATCTTGATTTTCCCGATGCTTTTTAAAAATACTGCTCTCTTCTCACTCATCTGAAATGTTTCTAACACGTTCATGTGTCGTCAGGGATATTGACATTTCTGGGAACAGTGGGGGTTGTCCATCATGAATGGGTGACTTCCCCCTTTGCCGTGGGGAAACATTTTAACTCAAAATTTTTGTACAGACTCTTAGCGTAAGCCATACATTATTTTTTTAAGAATTCTGCAAGGTAGAAGGAAATTACAAAGTGTTGGTGGAAATGGTTTCCAGAGGCAGCCTCTGTCTTGCAAGACGTCTTCCCTACACGTTTTAGTAATTGTGACTCACGTTGGAGTGTGATACTAATTGTTAATGCCAATGCTTTCATGAGAGCCCACTAATTCAGTGTGGCTCCATGTTTGGGTCCTCAGATGAGAAGGTCATTGGAAACTTCCTCTAATTAAGTCCCACTGGTTTCAGAGGGTGTCAAGAGCCACACTACATAAACATGTGAGTCTCACTGGCTGTTCTGCCTTTTAGTGAATGTCTGCATTTGTGCTCTCTGTTCTGTCCTGAAGACAAACAAAGGTGTCTAAAGGACTTTATTTGCCCTCACACATGCCTCTGCTCTGGAATCTGTCCTTAGAATATCCCCATAGACTTAGCTCACCAAAAATTGATTGAGGTGAGGTCTCTGTCAGGGCACGGACAGTCCAGGACAATGTTTTCTTGGCTCATGAGGCAGTGAGTAACTTAGCTGGACGTGGCACCCTCTACAAGAGTGGCACAGCTCTCACATGACAGATCAGTGTGGTTAAAAACAGGAAGGTCATCTTCCATTTTTAAATCATGGAGTGCCATATAAACACTAGGATATATGAGCTTGTCATATCTAGCAGTGATCAGTGCAGCTAAATAATGTAAATGGCATACTGTCACACACAAGCTGGTAATTAATCTGAAGCACATTTTACCATGGTTGTTCTCTTTATATTGACTCACAGTAAACCAGCACATATAAAGACAGCCATGATATAAAATGCTATGATAAAAAATAATTTTTTTGTTGTGAAAAAAAAATCTAAGTGCTGGATTATTTGCTGTCTAAATCATGAGAAACAAGAGGCAGAGCACACAAATCCTGGTTATGGTTGTGTTCTGGGGCTTCCTGCCTATTAGGAGCACAGTATTTTCTTGAGTATACCCTCTATGAAAACAACTAAGTGCTGATCACTGGCAATCTTGCAGTACCTGTGTGCCCTGTACTGCTTTGATTGACCTACTGACAGTAATGATTTAATTACTCTGACAGGCACAGAATCCAGGTTGCAAATGGTGTCTGTATATGAATAAATTATTTTATAACGATCAATGTAAAACCAGCTAGTAGAGAAACTATCATCAACAGCTTTACACACCGATAAAGCTCCTGTTGATGGAGGACCATCTCTGTTCCCTACCCTACAGAAAGAACAAAAAATGATAAATGGATTATATTAGCTCATTAATATAGATACTGAAATCTGAGCTGTATATGTACACACAGTATTTAACCATCATCATCAAAAAATATAATTTTGTATATTTTTTTTCTCTTCTGCATTATATAATTATGTCAAGGAAATTTTGACTTTAAAAATTAACCCCAAAAAGTAGCATATTAGTTCAAAAACACAATAATAAAATCTATTCTAGTTTCATCTCATCAAAAGTCAATCTATTTTGGTTGAAAATATGTGATACATATAAAATTTTTTAAAACCAAATTTTAAGAGAAGGAAAATGAGTGAAAACAACAGGACTAAATCTCTCATAAGAGACTAAGCTGTAAATTAGTTGAGACAGAAATATATATGAGGTTTGTAATGAATTCTGAGTAGAATGTTAAGATAAAGTTGCCTGCTTTCCTTCCTTCCTTCCTTTTCCTTAGCTTTTATATTTGAGCTGATGTCATTTGGTATGGAATATCCCTTTGGTTAATTTGGATCAGCTGGCTTAGTTGTGTCCCCTCCAAGCATCTTGCTCACTCCAGCCCCTTGATGGGGGGAAAATGTTGGAGAGACAGCACTGAGGCTGTGCCAGCCCTGCTCAGCAGCAGCCAAAACACTGGTGTGTTATCAAACACCTTCTAGCTACCAATGCAGAGCACAGCGCTGCAGGGGCTGCTACGGGAAAATGAACTTCAGCTCACCCCAACCCAATGCAAATGATTTGTCCTTTGAGAAATCATCTTGACTGTCAATTATTACCTCCTTTCACATGCAGGAGAATCTGCTTCATTACCTTTTTGGGCACAGAGGTGCGACTGGAAGGTCTGTAGTTCTTGGCTCTTCCTTATTTTCCTTTTTAGAAATGGTCCTTATATCCCTTTTTCAGAGAGTGGGATCTTCACCAGAGTATGCCCTGACAAACCATTCAAATCTGTGGATGTATGTCATTGGGTACCATGGACTTGTGCACTTTCAGCTTCCTTAGATGGTCTTGAACCTGATCTTCTACAGCTCCTCACTCTCCCAATCCCTGCCTTTGCCTTCTGCAACTCAGGTGGTGTGGCTGGCATACTTGCTGGTGAGGATCAAGGCAGAAGTTTGTTGAGTACCTCAGTCTTCTTCATAAGCCAGATAATGAGGTCTCCAATTTCCTTCTTGAAAGGGTCAACATTTGTCCCTACTCTTCCTTTTAACGCCAGAGTACCTATAAAATATTTTCTTGTTGTTCTTGATGTCCATGTCAATGTTTAAACCTATCATGGCTGCAGATTTCCTAACCTGTATATTTCCTAGGTTATCTATCCCTGTTTCCACCCTCTGTATGCTTCCTTTTTGTGTTTGTGTTTCTCCAGGAGCTTCTTGTTCATATACACAGGCCTCCTGGAATTTTTGCCTGACTTCCTTTTTGTAAGGAAGCATCTCTCCTGAAGTCCAGGGCAGTGAGCTTGCTTCTCACCCTCCTCACTGCTGCAAGGATCTTGAACTGCACCATTTCATGGTCACTTCAGCCCAGGCTGCCCTTGAGCTTCACCTTTCTCATCAGCCCCTCCTTGTTGGCGAGAACAAGGCCCAGCACAGGACCTCTTCTTGTTGGCCTTTCTCTCATTTGGAGAAGCCAGTTGTCACCAGTGTATGCTAAGAACTTCCTGGATTGCCCGTGTCCTGCTGTACTGCCTCTACAACAGATGTCATGGTGTTTGAAGTCCCCCACGAGGACCAGGGCTTCTGAATGTGAGGCCGCTTCTCTCTGTCTATAGAGGGCCTCATCCACTGGGTCTTGCTGGTCAGGCAGTCTGTAGCAGACTCGCACTGTAATGTCACCTGTCCCTGCCCTCCCTTTAATCCTGGCCCATAAACTCTCAGATGGTCCCTCATCCATGCCCAGGCAGAGCTCCATGCACTCCATCGGGTCACTGACATGAAGGGAGACACCCCCTCCTCATCTCCACTGCCTGTCCTTCCTAAACAGCCTGTGTCCTTCCATTTCAACACTCAAAACACAGGAGTCATCCCCCTCCATCTCTGTGATTCCAGTAAGATCATAGTCCTGCAGCCATGTGCATGCCTCTAATTGCTCTTGTTTATTCCCCATGTTGTGTACACTTGCATAGAGGTATTTAGATATGACGCTCTAGGAAGCTGACTTGCTAACTGCAGTGGCTGGAATTCTTTTGAGCTGTCTCAGCTCTCCTGCTGACCTGTGATCCCTCTCTAGTCTGTGAGCATCTGTTGCTGGTCCTGGCACAAGACTGGTAGGAATGGGATGGATTGAGGTTCCCCTCTTCTGGCAACTTTAGTTTAAAGCAACACCACTCCTCTCCACACCACTGCTTTTTTTCTCTGTCTTGATTTGATGACTTGTGTTTTGATGAAGGCAATGAAAAGTATACTTTATAATTGGAACAAGATGAAAATTTGAAGAGGATTTAAGCCTTCAGCAAGACCTTATTATTCAAATTAAAAGATGAAAAGGACAAGACATGATATGTTGTGTAAAGGAGTTTGGAAGGAACACTATACTTGACAAAAACCCTGATCCCCTCCCCAGTTTTTTTATTGATCCACTACATGAAGCTCAAAATTCAATAAATACTTGGATTTTATGAGCATTTTAATGTCAGTTTCTTCCTTAAAGGTATCAGATCTCATTGGAAAGGTTTAGTGAAGCTTGGAGATGCTCCAAGTGCTACCTCTCCACATCTGGGTATGTGGCCAGATATTGCAGGCTGCATCTGAAGTGCAATGATTCAGCCCATTCAACTATTTCAGTACAGCCCAACCAGTGCTGCTCCACAGGAGAAAAAAAATAATGGTCAGCTGTAATTTTGAACTCATTGATGTTGGTAGAAGAACACTCCTTAAGAAGCACTTCAAAATGTTGAATCCTGTCAGAAGACGAGAAGGGTCTGTGCATTCACAGCACAACTATCCTCGGCTTGTCATTTTTCTGAAACACTTTCCTCTGTTAAGTCCTTGCTGACTCTGGTTTGCATGAACACTTTGACTAACTGATTTCTGTAGCTTGTCCTGCTGAAGTGAAGAAACTTTTGTGGTTCAGAATAGACGCCACAACGTCCATGAGCACCTTGGGGACTGTGTAGACTTCCAACACTCATGCTGACTGCTTAGGAGATGCCTCTTTCCTGCACCTGCATTTTCAACATCACTAAGAGATTCAGATTTTGGTCTGTGCGTGAAAAGCCGCACACAGCATCCTGTAGGCAAGTAGAACAGCAGGTGTTACACGTCCTTGCCAACACCAGGAAGAGTGTTACATATACTGGAGTGCCATCTACTGGCTCTTTTCCTCTGTAATAGGTGCATAAAAGTAGCTGTACTTCTCTTCAAAGAACTCTTGTATTATCTCCTTCACGGTAGCTTTCACTCCCAGCTTTGCGTGTGTATGTTACTTTATCCAGGATTGTAGGGGAAGTTGCATCCCAAAGAGGATCCCTCACTTCTCCCACTGCATCCACCCAGACTCCCAGAGACGTTCACCCAGCTCCCAGACTTACAAAGTATTCATGCTGGTATTCAGACAAACACTATACATATATCAGCATCCTAGTTCTTCCCTGGTAGTGGTTCTTCCCACCCCTTACCATTTCTGCTGCCTTTGAAGGTATTTTGGGAGAGAAGCTCAAGTGCCTCCACTGAAACATTCAAACACTGTACACATAAGTAATGGCAAAACAGTTAACCATAGAATCATACAAACATTGAATATCTCAGATCAGAAGTTGCCCATAAGCATCACCGAGTCCATCTCCCTGCTCCTCTCAGGGAGGGACTTAGTTCTAACCATAGAACTAAGGGCATCATCCATAATCTCCTTGATCTCTGATAGACTTGATGCTGTGATCACTTCCCAGGAGAGCACATTTCAGTGACCGACAATGCTCTCAGTGAAGAATCTTTTCCCAAAGACCAATCTGAGCTTCCTCTCAAGCAGCTTCATTCCCTTTCCTCGTGTCCTATCACTGGTTGCCAGAGACAGGAAGTCAGCATTTCCCTCTCCACTGCTAGCCTTCAATGGGGTCACCCCCTGCCTTCTTTTCTCCAAGCTGAGTAAACCAAGTTACCTCAGTTGCTTCTCCTAAATGTTGCCCTTGAGTCCTTTCACCCTCAGCTTGGTCACCCTCCTCTGAATATGCTCCAGAGTTTGATGTTCTTATATTGAGGTGCCCAGAACTGGACAAAAGATTCAAGGTGAAGCCACCCCAGTGCAGTGTAGAGTGGGACAATCACATGCCTTGACCAGTCAGTGATTCTGTGCTTGATGTACTCCTGGGAATAGTTGGTCCTCTTGGCTGCCAGGGGACACTGCTGACTTGTGTTCACTTGCCACCAACCCAAATCCCCAAGTTTCTTTCTGTGGGGCTGCTTCCGTGCCTCTTTTCCTCCAGTTTGTACATATACCCAGGATTTTTCCATCTCAGATGCAGAATCCAGCACATGCTCTCATTAAATTTCATGTGGTTGGTGATTGCCCAGCTCTCTAGTCTATCCAGAAATCTCTCTAAGCCTCTCTACCCTCAAAGTAGTTCACAGTTCCTCCTAGTTCAGTATTGTAGGTAAAATTACTGAGTGAATTTACATTTGATTCCTGTGTCCAGATAATTTATAAAAAACATTAAAGAGCACTGCCACTAAATGCCAATTTGTTCTAACCCCATTTAATATAACCCTTTGAGCCCAGCCCATCAGACTATTGCTCACCCAAGGTATCATTGACTTGTCCAGTTCCGTGCTGGCCAATTTATCTGTAAGGATATTGTGAGAGACATTATCAAAAGCTTTGCTAAAATTAAAAACCCCACACATTTCCTGGCTTCCCTTAATCAACTATATGGGTGACCTTGTCAAAAAAGGAAATTAACATAGTTAAGCAGCACTTTCCCTTTGTTAACCTGTGCTGGCTGTGACCAATGACTTTGCTGCCTCTCAAGTGTTTTTCAGTAATTCCCAGATTAACCTTCTCCATAATTTCTGCAGGCTGAAGTGAGACTGACAGGCTTGCAACTACTAGCCTTCCTTCTTTCCCTTCTTCAAAACTGGGGCATAATTTTCCAGCTGCCAGTCCACTGGGACATCTCCAGACTCCCAAAATGTTGAAAGTAAAGGAGAGAGGTCATGCAATGCCACCAGCCAGCTCTCTCAGTACCCTGGAATGAACCCCCTTGGATCAATTTATGTGCATCCAGGTAAGGAAGCAAGTTTTGAACAAGTTTGGAGTTGACAGAGAGTGTATCTTTCCTCCAGTCATGGTCTTCCAACACCAGACTCTGAGGGCACCAGGGCCCACCACCAGTGTTGAAGACAAGAGCTGAAAAAGGCTTTAATGTTTTTGTTTTGTCTATGTCCCTGTTTATGACCAGCCTTGTCAAGCAACGGACCAGTGTTGTGCCTGATTCTCCTTTAGCTTTTCAAACACTTGTAAAGCCCTTTTTGTTGTCCTTCACAGTGCTGAGCAGCCTGAACTCCAGCTGAACTTTGACAGCATGCATTTTCTCCGTACATCAGGAAACAGCATTGCTGTAGTCCTCTTGTGTTGCCTGTTCTTGTTTTCAACATCTGTACACCTTCATTTTCTGCCTAAGTTCTGGAAGCAGATCCCTGTTCAGCCAAGCTGGTGTTCTGCCCTGCTAGCTTGACTTCTGACACTTTGAAATTGCGTGCTCCTGCACTCATAAGAAATAGCAGAAAAGCAACAAGCATTCATGGATCCAAGTAAATTCAAAACCAGATCCTCAGAGGACCTTACTGAGTAGCTCCTTCTGCACCCTGAAGTCTGCTCTTTCTGTATTCTCTTTATTTTCTTTCCCCTTCATCCTTACACAAAGGGTCTCCACCATGTCATCTCCAGCTGCAAGAGCCATACATTCCAGACCCACCTTCACATAAAACGCCACCTTCACCTTGCTTGCCCTGACTGTCCCCCCATTAAGGGGCTGTACCCCTCCAGCATGGCATCCCAGTCATAGGCATGGTTTGCTTTTGCCAGCAATGTTCTTTCCCTAGGACTGGGCCAAATCTTCTACCTCTCCTGCATTTTCCTTGTATATCTTTACAGTCTTGAATAGAAGTCTTCACTTGTGATGGTAAGGATGGGAGTAATAGTCATAGATTTGAAGGGATGGTACAGGTAAATAAATTTATGTGACTGATTATTAGAGGAAAACTGGACTTTATTTAAAAAGAGGGGACAGGTGAGTGGCACGGTCAGGGTATTTGAAAATACTTATTTACAGGTGTCCACCTGTCTGTCTCTGTGGTTATGTCTGTCTTTGTAGCAGATTGTTGGTACAAGTTGTTCCTGTAGTGATGGGTTCACAAAATTTTTGTAGGTGTTTAAGTCTTACAGCCATATTTAGGTTTTTCATTCATGTGCTGTTTGAATACATGGAGGTAGAATTAAGTTTTTACTTTTTCTTCTGGATAGAAGGAGAGAGGGAATAAATCATATAGATCTTCTTGCTTTCTTCCCTAGTTCTTTGCTTTGTTGTGTGGAACAGTTTGTGCATGTAAGCATCCATTTACTGTTAGAAACACCAGCCAAAAAATAAGGTTTGCATGTCATAGCAAAAGTGAACTCTTTCCAGAGCCTTTATCTCCTGTAGTTAGCTGCTCTTTGGGTGTTGCTTTGAAGTTATTTCCATAAAATGAAGCAAAAGAGTGCACTGTTTATATCACTGACAGGCTGACCAAGAATGGTATTTTATCTCTACCATCCAAATGGTTGATTAATTTAGATGTAACAGGTCATGGAAAGAATGGACATAACTGACATGATGCAAGATTAATGCAGTTTAATTTCATGCTCTCTCTTTTGCTTCTTTTAAGCAAAACATCTGTTGAGTGGTCCACTGCTTTCATAAGTGATGAGACTGCGATTTTCCTTTGATGCATGTTTTGTGAAGGGAGCTCTTGCCTTAAGGCGCCGTTGGTTTGCATGCATTGCCGTCCATCGACAGCAGAAACTGCAGATCTGCAGGAGAGGTCATAGAAAGACAGAATCACTGAATAAGCGGAGCAGGAAGAAACCCATCCAGATAATTTAGTCCAACTCCTGGCCCTGCACAAGACATCTCAAGAATCACACTGTGTGCCTGAGAGCATTGTCCAAACACTCTTTGAACTGTGTCAGGCTTGGTGCTGTGACCACTTCCCTGGGGAGCCTGGACAGTGCTCAACAGCCCCCTGGGGGAAAACCTTTTCCTGATATACATCCTAAACCTCCCCTGACACAGCTTCATGCTGCCTTCTTGAGTCCTCTCACTGGTCACAAGGGTGAAGAGATCAGTACCTGCCCCTTTACTTCTTCTTGTGAGGATTTTGAAGACCACAATGATGTCTCCTCTCAGTCTCCTCATCTCCAGGCTGAACAGACCAAGTGACCTCAGCTGCTCCTCACACAGCTTCCCCTCATGACCCTTCACCATCCTTGTGGCCTTCCTTTGGACACTCTTTAACAGCCTAATGTCTGTTCTATATTGTGGCACACAAAACTGCCCCCAGCACTCGAGGTGAGGCCGCCCCAGTGCAGAGCAGAGAGGGACAATCCCCTCCCTCGCCCAGCTGGTGATGTTGTGCCTGATGCCCTCGAGGACACGCTTGGCCCTCCTGGCAGCCAGGGCACTCCTGACTCATGTTCAACTTTCCCTCAATCAGGACCCCCAGATTCCTTTCTGCAGTGCTGCTCCCCAGCCTCTCATTCCCCAGTCTATACACACAACCAGGTGTGTTGCTTCATCCCAGGTGCAGAATCCAGCACTTGTCTTTGTTAAACTTCGTATGGTTGGGGATTGTACATCTCTCTATTTTGTCAAGGTCTTTCTGCCCTCGAAGGAGTTGACAGCCCTTCCAGTTAGTGTCATCTGCAAGTATTCCTTTGAGTCCTATGTCCAAGCTGTTAATAAAGATCTTGAAGACTGCGGCGCCGAGGATGGAGCCCTGCAGGTCCCCACAAGTGCCCCCACCGGAGTCTGATGCTACCCTATTCACTGGAGTTTTTCCCAGAAAATTGTAATCCAGATTTTTTTGTTTGGGTCTCTGTCGTCTGTGTGTGTGTGTATGTATGCATGAAAGTATGTATGTATGTGTCCATCTACCTAGAAGCTAGAGATTTGACGTATCATTCATCAGCACTGCCTATGTTTCTAGATTTGAATATTTTTCCAAAGAGAATGATAGGCTTTTAAGGTTCTCGAAGGCTCTGTCCAGTCACTTCTCCTTATTTTGATAGCCAAAGAATGATGGAAGTAATAAAATAGTAATTTTTCTCTACTTCTGCATAAATGCAGAGCATTAAGTCAATTAATATAATTAAGTCAATTAATATAATTTATGTATGTGTGGAAAACTGCAATTAATGCGTGAGTGTTGAATCACATAATGAAAACAAGTATGTGCTAATAGAATTATAAAATTGTTTCCCAGAATTTGGCTGAGAGGCCTGGCCAGGACTGTGCAAAACGGCATGTTAACCGCGGGAAATGGATACTGGTAGCTCTGAGGCATTAAGAAACTTTAGGAGGAAAAGAAAAGAAAGTTCTTTCCATAGGTCGTACTCAGCTGTCTCACCTGCTCTTGGGGATGATTAGAAGGGTGAGTAAGAGCTTGGAGTACCAGGAACACCTCAGATTTAAAATGTTGATTGAGGCATTTTATCTCAGTGGTGCTGGAGATCTTTGTGCTCAGGAACATGAGGCTGTGTTTTTCCCAAGGATCTTGCGTTGCTAAATGATGACACAGTGCCGTTGTGTTAAGACACAAGGACAAGGGTATTCTGAAAAAACTCCTGCAAAATTGCCTTTGTCTTCCAGCAAATACCAAAGCTTACGGGAAGAAAATCTCACTAGCACGTTATAATGGTGCAGTTTTCTGTAATATTTTCATGGTATTAGTTGATGATCTGACTTTTGTCCAAATCATAATATCTTTAAGGCAGGCTTTAGTGTCTATTACCTCTAATTATGCTTTTTTCTCAAAGGATCTTTTATGTTGCAAATAAGTCTTTCAAGAGTACTTAACTTTTTAACTTCAGTTTTAGGTAGAAAGTGATTTTATGGCTTCAAGCATGTACTTCAAGCCTCAGTTTGTGTGTCCAGGGTTTGAGCATGCTGGTATTCTTCTAGTCATGGAAAAAAATGTGAAGTTCCTCCATTGGGTGCAGCCACAACTAAGTAGTAAACCAATTATTTGAGCAGTGTGCCTGTTTGTCAGCAAAGCAGGTGCTAAAAGCAGCCTCACTGGCAGTGTTTGCTGACAGTGTATGATGCTGGATCTTAATAAAGAAAGCAGCTCTATTAATGACCGTTCATTCAGCCACTCATTTTCTAGAATAAAGACAAGAATATGATTCTAGGTAGAATTATTTCATTCTAAGTAGCATTATCATTAGAGGAAATATATGTGCATTTCTTCACATGAAATTCCTAAACACTTCCAGCTACAAATTTTCAGAAGTGGTACAAAGAACAAAACATATGGATCTATAGAAACTCTGCTAAATATCTCCTTTTCTAATTAAAAAAAAAAAAAAAGTTACAGAATTTTAGTGACTATTTAGGATTTTAAAGTGTTTTTTGACGTTTTAATAAGACATTCCAATTATTAATAGAGCAGGATAGATCCACTGATCAAGAACAATTTGGATAAATTCCTCTAAATCATATCACCCAAATTTCTTGTGATTCACATCAATTGATTAGAATTTTTTTTTTAATGGCTTCTTTGTGAGACTTTTGATGTTTATTCTATTCGGCCAGTTCTTTTTTCTACTATGAGAATCTAATGAAAATTACATCCTGCTGTACTTTTAGCTTAAATTCCAGTTTTTCAGAAAAACATGAAATACAGTATTTCAGAAATGTCAGAGAAGTTACAAACTGCTTTACAAACAGTAATTGTAAAAGTGTGTTGGAATTCCCCGTAGATTTTTTAACTTAGTTGTTAGATTTCCTTTTCACCAGGGGCTCAGCGATCTCTACACAAAAAAAGTTCTGTCTACAAGTAGATTTAAGCTGTAACTCTTTTCTCAGTCAATACCCATACAGCATCAGAATAATGTTACTTGTGTTTCTGTTTATGGTATTCTCTAATCAATGTTCAACAGCTGAACTCATTGACTTGAGAATTAATATTCTAAAAGAATGTGAGTCAGCTTTTGGAAGTTTCTGGCATGAAATTAATCTATCTGATTTGTCATCTGACTGTGCCTTTCACCCTTGCCAGGGTCCCCCCGGTGCCAGTGTCAGTGTCACCTCCCTGCTCTGCTAGCACTGCTGCAGGCTGGTGCCCCTAGGGAAAGTTTTGACCCCTATCCCACTTCAGATACTTCCTGGTGCAGCCTCCTGCTGCTCCCAGACATGATTGGCAAAATCATCCACTCAGCTGTGAAAAAGATGTGGGATAATGAGGGTAGTGGGCACAGACTTACCAGTTAATGCTGTTCAGACTCCTCTGAGTCATTTGAATGCAGAGTTAGGGAAAGATTGACATTAAGTAGTAAATTAGAAAGAAAAAGGCGTTTCTGCTAGAACAGTGACAGTGACATGCCTTCAGATTTTTTTTGTATCTACTTCCAGAACTCCCTGATTTTAATATGTCCTTCAACAGGCAGAATATACATTTGGTGTGCCTCTAAACAAAATGGCATTTTAAAATTCTGTCCTGAAGAGAGTAACCTTTAGCAAAGTCTGTCAGAAAATAACTTATTGCCCTAAGTTTTGCATTAAGTTTAGAAACAGGGGAAAAATTCACCTTGAAACATATAAAAATCAACATTCAGTTCGTTTCATGGTTGTACCAAGTGTTTACAGCTGCTATAGAAGTGTGAAGAAGGAAATCACAGTGGTTCTTTGTGCAAAGGTTGTGGCACTGTAACTTAAAAGCAAACAACAAGCAAAATTGACACTTGCAGATTTACTGAGGCATTAATGTTTGTACAAAATATACTTAAGTCATCATTCTTTGGTGTCATGGCTCTTTTGCCTGGGTAGATTTATCCCGTTTGGCGGATGGCTATCAAAAGGGCTATCACTTCAGCTGTATGCAGAGCAGTACGCAGACCAGTACTTTCCACTTCTTCTTCATTATGGGTTTTCAGCTGAGGTAGAGATAATTGTGTATTTCCATCCTCAGCTTTTGCCTGCCATGCATGCTTCAGCTCTTGGAATATAGTAAGTGTTTTTGACAAAGAGATGCAGATTTGAACAGAGGGAATAAAATGTGTCATGATTGCCAACAATGGAAACTTTCACAGTCAGGACTAAGGCCAGTTCTCTAAACCTGTCTGCTCTGGGGCTGTTTTCAAAATTTTTTATTTCTTAATAGCATTCTGTATTGTTCTGATTTCATTGCTATTATATAGAGCTGAGTTAAAGTTGTTTGGGGTCTTTTTGTTTGTTTATTTGGGTTTTAGTTTGTTTATTTGGTTTGGTTTGGTTTTTTGGGGGTTTTTGAGTTTTGGTCTTTTTGTCTTTCAAGCCTTGTGTGCTGTAAAGAGAACCTAGTGTAAATGAAGACTGTTCTCAATCTCTGATTAGTATTTGAACTCCCAGGGTAAAGGCAAATCTAGCACGTATCTCCTAGTTGTGTTAGCTCCAGTGACAAGTCTGTCTTCAAAGGTTTGCAGCCTCTTCCTGTCTCCTGCCTCCTGACCCTGGCTGCCCTTTCCCACATCATGTCAAAATTTGACTACCTCTTCTGTGCTAATACAATTGTTTGTGGACTGTGCTGTGGATGGGATCACCGCACTAAGCTGACTTAAGAAATTGATTATTTGCTTTGATTAGTGATCCAGTCTGCAACCCCACAGTGGCACATTGATGAGGGCAGCAAGTAGTGGAACTTAAAGAAACATTTAACTCTACAGCCACAAATATAAACTACAAACCAGACTGGAAACACTAACAAGTCGTACTGTGATAAAACTACTTAATGATATCTGATTGTTGACTGGGTCAGGACACCTTGAGAAACAAATTAAATGGAATGTGCAATTCACATATGTCATAGCAACTGTTTACCCACAGGCTGCATTCAGACTGTGTATATGACTTTAATTCTTTTTTTATGTATCTTTTTAAATACTGCCTTTGCATCTCTGATTTTCACATTTTGTCCTTTTTTTAGGGTAAGATTGATAAGTCAGCCCTCAGTATATGAGCCTTTCCTTTTCATACATTCAATAAAATATTTTCCAATGTGGCTAATAGGTGTAAGTGAGTTTCATTAACTTCAAATTCTGAAGAAGGCTTACGGGACCAGTGCTGTTGTCTCATTTTGACTGCAACTACAAAATATCTTATTAGAATTTTTTGACTGCTTCTTTTTGCAAATGCTTGCAAATCCATCATTCTTCCCAAGATGCTCTTATTTCTGTTATTAAAGAAGTACAGAAGTCTACCAACTGAATTTTTAGAATAGGATTATTACTTTTCTGAATACTTGAAACATAGTCGAAGTGGGATATTCAAAGATTATTTGAATGTTTTCTTCAATTTCTTATTTTGCATTAGAAGTCTTTTCCGAGTATATAAAAACATAGCGTCTGGGATGTTATGCAATGACTAATATAAGAATGCAGCAAAAGGAGTAAATACTAGTTCAGAAAACATATTTTATAGCACAGGGACTCTTATAATTGTAAAGGCAAGCTTAATCTCTTTGGGAATATTTCAAACATACAATGTTAATGTTCTAACAGAAATAAGCATATGTTTCAAAACAAACCAAACCAAACCCCAGACCAATGCTAAAGCTTGAAAATGAAAAGGTAAGGTAGCTAGCATCACTAGATTAGTTTCCAGATAAACTTCCTTCAGACACCTGAATGAAAGCTCCAAAGAAAAAAAAAATGGCTTTCATAGCTGTGTGTGTAAGAGGATCCAGAAACCACTCAGGAGCATCTGAGAAGGTAGGCTATTCTGCAGATGCTTACACCCTTTTTCAGCTGGGTCACACTGGAAGAATTTCAGATAAGGAGTTATGATGGAATTATCTAGTTAAATACAAATACTTAATGCAAGAATTGCATTTCATGTGGTTTTATTTGTAACATATTCTTTCAGATTTTTACTTCCAAGCCTGACTTGTCTTGTAAACTACATTTTGTCTTTCTTTCACTATTAATTTAGATAAAAGGTCAATCTGGGTAAAACTGGTAAACTTAGGATGTAATATCTGGATATAAAGGCAGAAGTAAGAGCAAGGAGATACAAATGTAAACGAGCAGATAGATCAGAATCTGGCTAATTTTGCTAAGATTTTTTAAATCATTGTTAGGCTGTTCTATTAAAGCTATGCAATATAAGCATGTCTAGGGTAAAAACTGACTTTCCTGACAGAAAAATAATCTACATAACTTCCTCCACATGCAGACCTGTAGATCTGTATACAACATGAGAGCACTCTCGTGTGGACATTTTGCAACGTCCTTCCTCAGTAAGGCACTTAAGCACTTAAACATTAGTGTTAGTCATAAGTAAGTACATTGCAGAAGAGTTTTTTCAGCAATAATGATAAAGAAGGTGAATAACTTCTTTGATTCTTTTAATCCTAACATGCCAAACCTAAATAGTAAACTAAACACTCATGAAAGATTTATCACTTACGAAATTAGTATCTTCTTATATTTCAGTGACTGAAACTTCACCAGTGCCACCCGTTCAGTGACAAAGAGGATGATATTGTGGTATGCTTCATCTTGAACCACGCAGCCTCCAGACACTCTCCTGCATAGGCAGCACCTGCAGCTGTGAAATATCACGATGACCAAACAGGACAAGTCAACAGAAGGAAATGGTAATTACAAATATAATTATGCAACTTAAGCACATATTCATTTTCTGCGTGTAGCTCAACAGTGTGCAAGTTTTGGTTTTTTTCTGCTTCTTTTTAATATAAAATCTTGTTAGTCACAATTCATTATCTTTTGTTCAGAAATGTGTTTTATTTGGAAGTTGAGTAGTTGTAGCATGGTAGTGTGGCTTCCCACTGATTAGTAAATCAAAAGATTGTGACCACAGCCTTGTTACTTGTCTTACATTTATATGTAGTTTGTAGGGAAGACTAGGAAAACAGTGCTATTTTGTGGCATCTCTGAGGTGCACAAAAACAATGCCTCCTTTTCTTACAACTTTCAATACTTAGTATGAAAGGTCAAACATTCTTCACAGTAAGAGTAACAATATTTCCATAGTGATACTATACTGTTCTGGATCTAAGAAAGGTTTTTGTAGGATAATAATGGCTAATGCCTTATATTGGATATTGGCAATGTCTAATATGGGAAGTGCTTTCAGCTCTCACGAGCAGTACTACTCCTTCTAAACCAAAGACCTCGGCTGTATGCAACAAGCATGATATTTCTTACCTTCAGCATGGAAGAAAATTGCCTTATTCTTTAGTTCTTGCTAAGTACCAGGACTGGTGCTACAAAACAGGGCTTTCTAGATTTTTAATCCCTCATTGTAACCCTCAATAGTAATAAGATATGTTCTACTACTACACAAAATAGCAGAAGGGACTGCTGAGCATTTTGACAGAGTGTAACACACCATTCATTTTCTTCACTTTTATTGTCTGAGCTCCACTGTTATTTTTCTTCACCTCGATTTTTTTTTGCTACAAGACCCCTTACTGACCAATTTAATTTTCAAGCAGTATGTGCTAATGGCACTCACTTTAACACAAGAGAATCACAAAATTTAATGCAGCATAGGCAAAATACTTAATGGCTACAAAAGAATTTTTATCTCCATAAGAAACATTGTGAGCATGACCATAGAACATATATATTTTTATAAGCATTTATAATGAAACAAATTCTAAGACTAGAAAGGTTCTAAGTTTGCCATAAAAATCTGCCTTTTACTTGAAAATAGCTGACTGATTTGCCTTGTATTCAGTGACTTTATTATTAATTCAAATTATAGGGGATATAATTCCCATGGCAAGCCAATGCTGCACACTTTTTACCTGGAGAAGGTAAAGAATTTTGTTGCTGAATCATAATCACTCTTTGACACTTTTTTTTAATGACATTTATCTTATATATATAATTTACAATAAAATCTAACAATCTTAATGACAGTTATGTACGTATTCGGAGATGAGATCATGTGAATAATCTTAGGACTGCATTCTGATTTCAGAACACTTGAAAACTCCATTACAAGTAACTATGAGACACTTTCAGAATGCAATTCTCAATCCACTTCTAACTAAAAAAGGTCCAAGGGCTGGAGTTATGTAGCACAGAGCTCAGGAACTAGTCTAGTTGCAGTTTCTTTCCAGAAGGTTTTGTTTCATCACTGCTGACAGTCCTGAGGAATAGTCTTGTGACACTTTCAAATAATGCATTTTTGCTTTTTGATATCTTTATCACCAGTGAAACCATTCTTGGTTTGGTGATCCTTCTTGTGTCATAACATGCCTGCTGCTAAGTGTAAGGTAGTAGAAGGTGTATGATTCATTATATTGAGTTCATGAATGTGAATTCATTTTTCTTGTCATCTCATACAGGAAAAGACAACCTAGGCCAAAAATCTTCAGAGTCGATTTCTGAAAGGGAGCAGTTGAAAAGTGCCTATTACCTTATAAATATAATAAAAAGAATATGTGATGAGCTGGTCAGCTCTAGTTATCAACCTTAAAAGATCTTCCCTCTCATGAGATAGCAAAAAATAAAATTGACTTCAGATTCACTAAGAACCCTTTACTTGTAACTTGAACATAAACTCTTTTCTCCGTACTATCAAGTATTCTTCCCATTTTAACAGTATTGTTAATGAACGACAATGAGCTAAATAAATCCCATTTCAGAACCAGAAAAGGCCAGATTGGTATGGTTTACTGCAGTCTCAGACTTCTCAGACTGCACTGAACGCTTAATATTCTGACTCTAATTCTTGCAGTAAAGACTGCAACAAAAATGAAAAATTGCCCACCACCACACCATCATGTGATGAAGACCAAATGCAAGTGTCATGTCTCCTTGTTGTTTTATTGCAGTAAGCAATGGGTTCTGCAAGTTTGTCAGCTCTCTAGCCTTGGATAAGGCAAAACACTCCAAGGTAGATCTTTGTCAGGCACAGGTAGGGGAACATAGGTGTATCCACAGAGATGGAGTAAGATACAGAGGCCTGGAAACTTTTGTGCATGTCTCCCTGAAGGGGGTGAAATACTGAGGGGCTTCTCACTCAATTGTCTTTCTCCTCTACCTTTTGTAAGCTTTATAGCAGTAAAATCAGATTTGGCCTAAAATACTTGCACTGAAATCAAGCAATAAACAACTTACTTATCCCCGAAGGGAAGATTAGCTTAGAAGAAGTCCTGACCCACAACGTGAGAGACAGCTCAAACCTTGCCATGTGTAAGTACAGCCCAGAAGGAAACTGGAAAGAGGAGAATGTAATCAGATGATGTACCCCGTGCTAGCTACAGTGTCAGCATGACCTATGTTAGCTTGGTCTCTGTCCTTTCAGTAGAAAATCGGTAATTTTTTCTTACTAATGGAGAAGAAATGAGCTTTTTATGGATGTGAATTGAATGTATTTCATTTGCTCCCTGTGGTGCCCAGGTGCAATTTTCAAATACTGAGTGGGTTACAATTAGGTGGGCAAAATTTCTTTGCTGCAGAGAGGGAAAACTCATTGTCCCTGAGACAATTTCTGGAAACTCTTCAGGCATATTGGTTTTCAGGGTACAGCATGTACATTAAGACTAGTGAGTCTTCCAAGACACTGGTGTCATTATGACATTGTAGCATAAATATTCTGCCTACTTTAGTATTTATGATATTGCCAACTTAGGTGGAAAAAAGAAGCAATATATTAGCCAGTTTCTGTGTAGCTGAACAGTAATTATTATTTTAATTTATAAATTCTTAGCTATTGCTGGTCAGGATACATTTTTTGAGTTGTGTAATTTTAATTTTTGTTCATTGGAAGTAAAGTTTCTGACACTTACTGGGAAAACAGGGGAAAAATAAAGCATGGTCTCAAATACTGTGTGCTATGGTTGCTCTATAAATGTAATTTTTATTTGAGATTTCTGTGTTCTGTGTTTCAAGCTCTCTTCTTTTGTGCCCAAGGTGGGCCAAGGTGTTCTTCCCAAAGTCTGGAAAGAGACTAAGAGGATGGGGTCTCTAGTGTTACGGTCTCAAATCTTAGATGTTGAAGTCTGCAGTGATTCACTTTTGCAACAGACTTTGTGTGATATCTTGGTATGTTATTTCTGGTGTATTTCACAGCTGTTACTTCTAGTGATATTTGTTGTTACAGAAGTGTTGTGAGATACTCTCATATTTCAAGGATCAGAAAGAATAATTTGGAAATGTGTGTAAATATGAAGAACTGAATACTACCAAACTCTTCCCTCTTTTTGATTAGTACTTGACAGGCATTTATTGTCTAATACAATCTTGCATTTCTGACATTTCCTCATGTTGGACACTCAGTTTTTTACCTGTGTAGGCTGATGCCTTTCCAGCATTGAAAAGACATGGTCCAGTTCAGAGGAAAACACAGTAATTTCTTACAAGGCTCTGTTGATCGGCAGATGATCCATTTCATTGGCTTGACAATTAATTAATAAAGTAGAAATTTATTTTGTAGCATATATAAAAAGTCAGACAGCGTTTTTTGATATACAGGTTACTTTGCATTCCACTGAATTTTTTGTAGCACCAAAATGCAGAATTGCTTAGCTGCAGTCACCTTTACACAGTAGTAGTGGTAGCACAGATGTTAAAAGAATGGGCCATGTTGTATGAGTTAGTTTCAAGAATTATTATCCCTGATGCCTTAAGAGGCCTCCTAGACACAGAGACTAGACAGAATAAGGGAATAAAGGTAGGTATTTATTTGAAAGGCCTTCAAAAGTACCCCCTGGGGAGCCAGAGGCTGTTGCCAAGATGGACCCAAAGATGGACAACAGGTCACGAGTTCCTCACACTTTTATAGGTTTGGTTCATTTGCATATCAGGGTTAATTCTCCAATTAAAGCTTCAGTTTAATGATGGAATTCCCCTCAGCTTGCCCCCCCTTTAGAGGCTTTTGGTTTATACTTTTTGGGCCTAGGACAGTCTGGGTGTCCTTGAAGAGCAGGCCCGGAGAGGCTTTGTTATGTCTACCTAGCATGAGAGAGCAGAAATTAACAGGCTACAAGAAACCTCAGAGTTACACACTAAGCAGTACAGGGTTTGAAAAATATAAAAGTCAACCTAAGGCATCACCTTCTCACAGTGAAAGATCCAGAAAACTATGTCAGTATAGAATAAGCTTAAAAAAATCCAAAGCAAGAAATCTGCGTAGTACCTTCTGACAGAAGGTGTACAAACAACTTGGGAAAACAAGGTAAGGATAAAACAATCCTTATGATCTACTAAATAGACACCTCATAGAACAAAGAGTATGGTGTCATGCATTTTTTTCTGTCTTTAGTTTCCTCAACAGCCAACATGTCAATATTTGGAGCCCTCTCCTGAGCTGTCTGATATTCTGCCTTGTGGCTGTGACTTGCAGGTTAGTCTGAGCCCATATTAAGGACACCTTCTTTAAGTCTTGTAGTCTTATTTATGGCTATAGTCTAAATAAGACTTCAGGTAAAATGATAGCTTACTTAGATTACACTATCACTGCCCTTAATCTAGAAAGATGAGAAAGTTTCCCTTAAACAACTGTGAAAAAAGAGTAAGAAAGTGATTGGATTTCCTAGAGTAAAAGGAGTTATGGACTATATCTTCAAATATACTTAATCATATATATGCAAATATACTGTCATTAGGACAAGATGATGTATCCTGGAAGATGTAGAAGTTGAGCTTTTGCTCTGGGTCACACTAACTCAAGGTAGCTGAGTCAAAGGCTGCTGTTAGCTCTATGAATATTAATACTGTGAAGATAAGGGCTTCTATCAACCCTTTTCTGGAAAAAATTAGTAATTCTAGACAGTGCTTTTGTGATACTTAGTTATTTTTACAGGAGGATTCACTGAACTTTTGACAAGTGGGATCACATGATCTATTTAAATATTCCCTCAATATATGATTTTCCCATGTAGTGGGGATTTTGTTCCTGCAATGAATACTCCGATTTAACTTTAACAATCCGAAGCATAAAATATGCATATCAGCTTCCTTTAGGATACTAATACAGTGCCTGAGGAATGTACTCTACTGTTTCTCTATGTTGTGGTTTACAGCAGAACATTTAAATTAAGTGCTAAACTGCATTCAGATACGGCGTCACCATGAACCATAATTTGTGTATTGTTAAAATGCTTCTGCGATAATTCATTGAGACAGGCTTTTACACAAACACCTGAACTGCTGCACTGTGAACTGCCCAGCCTGTTCCTTTCCTTTTTCGAGAGTATCATGGAGTTTATGACCTGAAATAGCTTAATAATAATAATAATGATGACGATGATGATGGTAATAATAATGATGTTACCTACGGTAATGTTTATTTCTCTCTTATTACTCAAATACCCAGCCAGCTATCAACACTGGTCTTTCACTAATAAGTGCAAAACAGACACAAAAAGACAGTTATTAATACAGCTTGTCTGAAATGCAAGTGGCCAGGGTGCAGTGTGGGTGCACGGTGGGGTGGCTGTGTAACTTACATGAACCCATGCACATACGTGGTTCAGGACAGTTCTCAGGGGTGATAAAGACCTTCCAATCCCTCTCCTCAGTGATTTTTTTCTCTTCTAAGCAACACAAATTGCTATCACAGCTGTCAAAAGTCAATAACTTTTAGTTCTATCTTGAGCTTCAGCAAAATGCTCTCTGCATGCATCTGTCCTACCCAAAGACATGGAAGAGTTCTCTTATTTTGTAGATACACTGGAATGAGAAGGGCACACCTCTAACAGTCTTCATATTAACACAGCTTATCTCTATATGAAGTTCAGTTTGGAGATACAATTTTTGAAGCTGCACTAGCTCCTCCTGTGCATGTCTATAGTACCCACTTTCAGCTGCATAATTCCATGTAATCACTGGTCATGCTTTCTAGGTTTCTTTTGTGGCAATACCTACTTCTGCTTGATTTTAGGCTTTTTCTTTATTTTTTAAAAAATTGTTCTTTATCACTCATGTGCCTGGTAATTTAGACGGAAAAACCTTTAAAACACAGAACTTAACATTCAGATATACTCACCCTAGCAGTGTTTTCAGTGCTTTTTTCACGCAGTCTGAAATCTGTAAATTAGCTTAGAATTTTATCTCAAATTGTCAGTGTAGGGAATTTGTTATCCTTATGCTGCTAGAATTAAACAGCCTCCAACAGCTATCTTCTACCTTGTTTAAGTCTCTGTGCCTCACAATCCCTTGTCACTGTCATGGTTGTGTCAATATGACGTCAGCTCAAGCTTGGTGCACTTCACTGCTAGCGCAGGTTTCAGTGTATATGATAAACTTCCGTTTGCTTGCTTGTTGTGTGGGCCCGTCCGACTCTGCACTGAGGCCGATCTCTAACCCATGAAGTACTTTCCTGGGAATTTCTCTTTGGCCATAGGAGATCAGCCAAAGCATTTGTTTCAATAAGAGATGGTGCTGCAGTGTTGCATGTGAAGTAACTCTTTAGAGGTGTCTGTCTGCATCTTTGCAAGCTTTCAATAGCAGCACAATGGTCTTTATCAAAGGAGATCCTGTTACTGTCAGCAGCAGAAGGTATGTGGTCCAGGCAGAACAAAGGAGCACTTATTGTTACATTCCAATGATGATATCGAATGACAATATTTTTGCATAAACTTAAAAACTATGGTGGAGATGCTGTAGAAATGGTAGAAAGTGTTAATTACAACTAAATGTTTTGCGTAGTTAGACCCAGTTTTAATATGCCCGTTAAATTCTAGTTAATAACTCTTTTCTTATTACTGCACGTAGTGAAACAAGACCCTGGATCCCTTCTTGTTTGCAGCCTTACATCTCTTCCTTGTTTTCTTTGATACTAGGCAAAGCCAAGAAGTTGCCCTTCATAGTTTGCTACAGCAGTCCCTAAATAAACCAATTTGTATATAAATTTTCAATGAGTCACTAGTGGCTTAGTAAAATTTATAAAAGAAATTGGCAAACCAGGGAATGCGTGAAGAAAGAATATAAAGAAAAATTCAGAAATGTTAGAGATGAATGAAAAAGGAAGATACCTACAGTTTCTTGCCTGAAAAATGCAACTATAGGGATCATCACGTATCACCTGTCCAGAGGGGAAGCTGGACAATATACACATGGAACGTGCACATTATATAGGAGTGGAATGACTGCTACCTACTTCTACTGTTTCATGGTAATCTTTCTTAGCCTTTCCATTAATTTCTTGCTACCATCTATTTCTACAAATACTACTGATGTGTCTAAAGTGCTTTCCCACACGTAAAAGCTCAAGGATATGTCAAAATAGCCCATTAGAACCTGGCTTCTCGGGTATTGCTTCTGAAGAAAGTTTCCTAGGGAATATCAGTATCAGTATCAGTTTCAGAAACAACCTGTTAAGTAATATGTTCATACCAATGTATTCAAAGAGCACATTAATTAGATATTAATTAGATATTATGATGTATACAATACATACGAGAGTATTTCAATTTATTCTCTATAAATCCATGATTGCAGTTTCAAAGTGTACCAGGCAAATGAAGTGGATACTTTTCTGCTTATTTATAGATAGCACAGGCACTGTCTCTTATTGAACATACTGAGAATGAAAAATTAGGCAAGAGATCCACTCCAAACCAAAGATGTTCCTAAGGAGACTCACTACAATCTTCTATAAATAGACTATCCCTCTAAAGCCTTCAATGTTCAGAACATCTCATGTGGTAGAGTGGTAAAATATGATTGTGGTAGAGCATACAAGTGAGCTGGATCAAGTTTTGCTGCTGTGTTTAGAAGTTTGTTTGCTGGAACTGAGAGTAGGTCTTCTCTTTCTTCTGGAACTGCACTCTTCAGCTATGCTGCAGCTCTGGTTCTTCATGCTTTCCAGTCAGTCAAATCAGAAAATGATTCTTTCAGTATTTTTTAATCTCAGCCAGTGCTTTATCTTTCATGTTTAAGAAAAAATCAGAGAATTGTTTGAGAAGCATTTTCATCCTTGTTCTCCAAATTTTAGGGTATTTTTAGCATCCTCCTTTCCAATATATTTCTTCAATGAGAAAGAGTTCTTCCCAGCATCCCTTTGAAGTTCATTTATCTGAGTGCTGAAGGAAAGTGTAATTGTGTTTTCTGTCTTCATCTTACTGCTTGAAAACTATTTTCCATGTTCCAAAAAGCTGGGTTCATAAAATGTTGTAAAGAAATACAAAGCAATAATTGCCAAGAATTTCTTGAAACCCCTGTATTCCTAATGATTGATCTACCCTTCACATGCACTGGCCTTTCTTTTCATTTCACAGATGGCAGTGATGACAATGAAGAAGGCAGTGCAGTTGAGAATGAAGAAACTGTCAAAGGAACAGGTCAGTAATGTGGATTATTTTGAGGCCAGACACAAACGCTTTCTGATTGTTCATAAGAATGAAGGAGGAGGGAAGGTCTCCTTCTAACATACTCCCATTCTCTCATGTGTTTTTAATTTTTTTAATCAATCACAAATAAAGGGAGGAAGAGAGCAACACCAAGAACCAGAAGGGGACATGCCAGAGGAAGAGACAGGCATGGTGATGAGGAGGATGAGGATGATGAAGATGGGACGAGGAGAGCTGGGCATCGCAGGCACAGAAACCGTAGACGAGGACGAGCAGCTGGAAATGAGGCCAGTGATTCTGATATGGAACCTGCAAAAGCCAGAAAGAACGAGGAAAATCAGAAATCCAAGGAAGGTGATGAAGAAGAGGAAGATGAGAAAGGGGGTAAAAGTGGGAAAGGTAAAAATGAGAAGAAAGAGGACAAAAAGGCTGATAAAAAAGGGAAAAAAGAGAAGGCCAACAAGAAGAAAAAAGACAAAAAGAAATCAGGATCAGGGTAATTAAGTTTTTTTTTTTCTTATAATAAAATCATAGTTATCTTACATAAAACCTGTTTTCATTTATAGCTGTGAAATACCAAGGGTTAATATGACTCCCTTACTTATGACAGCCAAATTAGAGCTGGACACGATTCTTTTTCCTGCGATGAGGAAATGCTGCGTGAAATGAAAACTTTCCAGAAAGTCATATCTAGTTATACCCTAAGTTTATGAGCTGTTTTCTAGAGAAAGGGAACAAAAATGACAGAGAAGTGGGGGAGGGAGGTGATAACAGGTGAGATCTGCCCCTTTTTTTTCTTTCTGCAAAACTGAAATGCTCCAAACCCCAAGCTGATAACCCTCCAAAAGAAAGCCAAGTTTTATTTCCAATATAGAACTAAAATCTTGATGTTTCTCAGAAGATCCCATTCTTGTTTCCCAGACAGCTTTGAGCCATATTTTTAAGATCAGTGCCAAAATTTCAAGAACCGAGAACCAGAAACTGAGATGAGATTTTCCAGTCTGTCTCCCACTCGCTTCCTCTGAAATGTTGCTTTCAACTTTCCAAAGCATCTAATGCAACCTGGGGCCTTTGGAAGACTCCAGTGACAAGGAGCACTTCAGAAAAATATTTCTATTTCTCTGCCATCCTAGCATTCCCTTGCTCCCTGCCCCTTCTTGTGCTTTTGAGGGGAAGCAGCCCCTGGGAGCGATGTAAAAGGGAGCAAATGGAGCTAGGCACACTTATATCAATGGAGAGGGAGAGAAACTCCCATTCCTCATCCAGCAGTTGTTACAACTGTTTCTGTTCCCAGAGGTATCACTGCAGAGCACAGCAGGAGTTAAAGGAAAGAAAAAAATACAGTGAGATATGCTGGTGTATCAATTTGTCTGTGATCCCATTTCTGTGTATTTCTACTTCATTTTTCTTCCCGAAGAGAATGCCTAAAAACTTTCTTTCTGCTGGCTCTTCACTATGGTGGCAATTATACTCCTGCTCACAGTTTCCTGTACTCGAAGAGCAACAGTCCTGAATGTGTAAACCTATGTTCCTTTGCTTATTGTTGTCTTCATTGTAAATGTTTCCTCAGTGTTAATTAAAAAAGGCCACTGAAAATAGAAAATTGAACAAGGGCACAATGTTTTTCATCGACTTTCAATGTTCTTAATATTAAAATACTTAATTTTGGGCTAAATAACTGGAAATTGCTACCTGGAACAAGACTTTGTTCTTAAAGTGGTAAGCCTAAAAACATCAGAGGAAAAACTGAGGGCACTCTAGAAGATGACTCAAGAACATTATATCTTTAGACTTTTACGGGAGCTGCTGAAAAGATTGCAGAATAATATTTTAAAATATCTTCAAAAGAAAAAATGAAATAATGTAAGAATGAAGGATAGCAGGCTGGTGGTCTGTTTGGCTGTGATTCAGACAAAGAATTTGCTAATCTTCAGGAAAGAAAAGAAAGCTAACAGTATAGAATATAGCCTGTCTAGCAAGTCCATGAGGACTGTCCTGGGACAGGACCTATCACAAAAAATACTCTCTACTGTTTAAACATAGACCTTGCTGATGCAGTTTTTTAATTGCCAAGGTGTTTCAGCATGAAATAGCATGAAAAGAGTGAAATCAGAACTTGAGAAAGAAAACACCAAGAAAATTTCCCCCAAAAAAAAGAAAAAATGAAACTATTTGACTGAGAGATAATGTTGTATTTACTGCTTGTGGCCTTTACTAAACTCTAGCAACATTGCCCATTTTGGTGAGGTCACAGTACAAGTCAGTAGAATCTGCTGCTTCACTGTCTGTACTTTTAATTTAAATCAGAAAAACTTCTTCATGCACTACTTATTCTACCTAAAGGACGTAAGGGAATCCTGGAAGAACTCTGCACTGATCTGCTGGTTTAGTTGTTTTGGTTTAATTTAAACTTAAATATTCTGCTCTTGGTTAATTTGTGGTAGTGAGTTTCACAGGGTAATTCCACGGTGAAAGAAATTCTTTCTTGGTGGGTTTTAAATTTTCTGTTCTTAGATGTTAATGGTTGTTGATGAGGCTGATTTTTACCTGTTAATGATGGTGTGAGGAGAGTCTACTCTACACTATTCATAATCATCATCCCCAAAACACTAATGATACCTCCTTAGTCTCCCTCTGGTGATCTGAGACATTCATGGGTTAAAAAAACATTTAGTTCTTTACTGCCTTGTTTCATTTTGTCTGACTGATCCTAGAAATTGTGTGCAGTCACATGAGGAAAAAAAATGGTTAGAAAAGGAATTATATTCTTCCTATTGCATAGCTCTATCTGTGAGTAAATAAACTGACCTTTATTAGGTTTACTCCAGAGTATAAAACTTATGTAAAAGCCCAGACGTACAGGAAAGGTTAAGGCAGTACAGACACTGCTTCTTTTTGCTAACTGAATAGCACTAACTGACAAAAATGCTATGAGGATTACTCATAAAAATAGAATTTACACAAAAAAAACTACAAAGAAATGTTTCAAATTTAGTCAAATTTATTTAATTGTCATGCTATACTCTCAAAGTCGTACCAGTCTTATCCGGTAACATCCAAGCTCAAAGAAAGCGTTTTCATCCTAATTTTCACTGCTATAAACAGAACTAATGAGAAAAGTAGATTACATCCATAAAGAGAAGACGAACCTAAAACCAAAACACAGATGTATAATAAAGTCGTAAAAGCAAACTACAGGTGAATACAATGAAGTTCATTATGTATGTAACTTGAATAAGTAGTTGCTTCCAATAGGTCTATTGACTTAGATGTCTATTGAATTGGAGCTAAGGAGGATGGGGGCTTGGTATCAAGTTATTTACTGACACTTTATGCTGTATGTTAGGCTGCAGGTCAGCAGCCTAACAGACAGCATAAAGTGTCAGTAAATAACCCTTCTGGCCTTCAAATGGACGAACCAAAGCCTTTTATGAAAGGCTAAGGCTTTTGGTTGCAGAAGACAGAATTTTGATTTCCTGATTTGAATAACATGGGGTTCCACTACTTGAGCTAAAGGGGAAAAGTCTGCTGTTACTGCACCAAGTTTGGCTGCATAATATAAACACACTAGAAAATACTGATTTCTTAAAGAAACTCTGAAATTTGGATTATTATTTTTCTGGTTCCAAAGGAAAGTGAAGAATGGAAGATGAGATATATTTGTAAAGACAAGCAAAGCAGTAGATGGCAAAGGACACAACATCTATATTATCCCTACCTGACCTCTTGTGTTCTGTTAGCTTCCTTTTCTCCATAGGTGCCCTGCATTAGCCCAAAGCCCTCATATTTCCCACCCTCTCACTGCAGCATTGTAAACCACCATGTTCCAGCTTCGCATAACTCAGCAATCTCCCATCAAAGGAAACTTTTTAATATCAGACACGTCACTCCGCTTTGTAAAATGCAAAGCAGCTGATTGCAACAATGGATTCTGAGCTCTCTCAAACCAGACTTGTTTAATCCTTTTGTTCTTCAGGAAGGAACGACTCCCTTTGCATTCTCCCTCAAAATTTTATGCACAAATCACTTTGTTATCCTTTATCCATTTGACTTCAGTTTCCATAGAGTTCTCAACTTGCTCTTCACAGTACTGGTATGACAATAAACAGATGTGCTGTTCAGTAGCACTTTTTCTTTGTGTAGGTTTAAGTTTTCTGTAATATTGTTTTTTATCACGTGAAGCCTGAAAGGGTAAGATTGATAGGTTCAACTTTCTAAGGTGACAGTCAACTCAGTATGGACCACAAAGATTCTCAGAGGGTTGGAGCACCTCTTCCACAGGACAGGCTGAGAGAATTGAGATTGTTCAGCCTAGAAAAGAGAAGGTTCTGGGGAGATCTCACTGCGACCTTCCAGTGCCTTAAGGCAGCTCATAAAAAGGAGGGAGAAAGATATTTTATATGGCCAGACAGTGACAGAACAAGGGGCAAAGGTTTTAAACTGAAAGAGAACAGGTTTAGATTAGATGTCAGGAAGAAATTCTTGACTCAGAGTGTGGTGTAGCACTGGAACAGGTTGCTCAGAGAAGCTGTGCATGCCCCACAACCAGGAAGTGTTGAAGGCCAGGCTGGATGGGGTCCTGAGCAACCTGATCTAGTGAATGTCACACTTGCATATGTCAGGGAGGGTTGTAGAGAGGTGATTTTTAAGGTCCCTTCCAACCCAAGCCATTCTATGGTTCTATGGCTCTATGATAATAAATAGCATTTTATCCTTTAATAGCAGGGTGACACATAGCTATGAGAGCCTCTTGCTTTCCTATGCTATGTTCTGTGTGTCTGAAAGTTTTCAGCTCCTCCCCTAATTTTTTGCTATTATGAAATATATTTTATGAAGACTATAGGTAGACAACCAATAAGAAATTTGTATTTTTCTGTGTTTCAAAAAGTATTTTGAGTCTTATGAATATTCTTACTGATAAACCTTTGTGTCATTTATGTCATTTAGATCTCTAAAAAGACAGGTGTTATCTGTTTTGGTAAAGAAAAGGTTTATCATTTTTAAATTATCCAGGAGATAGAACCTATGCATTAGGTAATGAATCATTCAGTGCTCACATCAGATTTCAGATATCAAACTCTCAGAACAGTGAAGTATAAGCAAAAGAGCCTGAAAACTACTTGCTTAATAAAATCTGAAAGAATTGTTCCCCAATCAAGCCAGAAAACCATTAAAAAATACAAACCAAACCAACCTGCAGTACAGTTTTAAATATTCAGAAAACAAACAAGCAAGCAAACAAACAAAGCTAAAGAAAACACAGTAAGAACAGATGGAAATGCATCAAACTGCTAGTAGCAAGAGGTCACTTACAGGTAGTTGCCACTGTCAACTTTTTTAGGGCAGAGAATCAGAATCTAATTATTTTCTTTTTATTATTTTCCTGTTTGCTGGCACTACAAGAGCAAACACCTGTTGCTAATGAATTGCTACATACCATTATATGACATGCAAGATTTTTAACAGAAAAGGGCATCTATGCAGATTTTAGGAGGGTGAATATTGTTTTAATCAGCAATTCTTTACAAAGATACTGCGAACTGATATATGGATAATAAGTTCAGATCACAGACAAAACATACCTGGAGATGCCATTACAATTGCATCTCCTTTCCTTGAGTGCTTGCTACTTTCTCATGGTCTTGCTGCAATGTGGCTTTAAATTCTTCCTGTCTATGAAGTGCTGTTGCCTTGGTAAGTGCATGGGCTGTTATTTGGTGTTTAAATTTGTCGTAGCTCTGGCTGTGGTGTCTCTTCTCTCTACTGTCACACACTGAAGTGAAGGAGTTCACTTTTATGGCTGCAGTTATAGCATCCTCACTTCACCATGGCAGGTTTGGGTTGGACTCTTAGGAGGCTAGTTACAGCTGCAGGAAAAATCAGGGTCTGTCAGATGTTACCCCAAGAGTGCTGCCCACGATCCCCGAGATGTTGAAGGTGTAGTGCTCTGCACTTTGTGTGCAGGCTTTTCCTTTCACACTAAAATTAATAACAAGTGTAAATGTGTCCTCCCTTCTGTGTAAGTGCGAAGGCATTTATCTAGTCTCAAATTTAAGTGAAATTAACACAAAGTATGTTTTTTTGTGAACACTTTCGTCCTATCTGAGTTTTGGTGATGTTTTTTGTTTCTGCTTTTGTTTGAAGCTCTGATTCTGAATCTGAGGAGGAACCAATTACAGAGGAGGAATTGGCCAAGCTGAAAGAAGAGGTAGAAGAAAAAAAGAAACTCATTGCCACACTGCGAAACAAACCATGGAAGATGAAAAAGAAGTTATCTGTCCTTAAGTATGGTTTGATTTCCATAATGGATATCTGCTATCCTGCTCTGCACTGTTTTTCTCAATTTTCACTTTTGTTCTGGACCTACTCACAAAATTAGCTTCAGACCACTTCTAATCTCTCTTCCCCAGGATGTGTTCTCACAGTAAGTGGAGATAAATGGTGTTGCAGATCAGCGCTTTCTTGTCTCTGTAGAGCTGAAATCAAATATGGAAAGCTAATACCTTTTTGTTTTTGGAATTTTCATTACAACCCAGTGCAAAATATTTTCCTTTTCTTCAATTAGGTTAATGTTGGTAAATTCTTCCATTGATAATATTAATATCTCATTAATATTTCTCAGAAAAATGATGCAATTTCTGGATTACCTCAAGATTGCTGGGGAGAGAAGAAAGGATTTGTCTCCCTAGTCTGACTTTTAGGAAAGAAATTTAATTTTTAACTTACTGAAAAGCAGACTGATTGGAAGCAGAACTTATACTTCCATTCATTTTTATGTATGACACATAGAAAATTGTATTTTGCCCTAGCAAACCTATGGCTATATTTACTCGGAAATTCACTTGGAAAATTAAGTATTCATTTACAGTTAAATTTCCACTAAGCACTGGGTAAATAGAGAGAACTTTATTCTTTTGACAAAACTGTTAAGCTCTCCTGCTTTGGATAACTCATTCCCTGCAGCTGTACCCAAATACCAACAAAACATATCTAGCAGAGAAAGGATGGTATGTCCAGCAGAGAGATTTTCATATGGACAGAAAACACAGTCATATGAAATATGGTATGGAAGGTCTACAGATTTGTCCTTCTAAAAGGTAAGGTAATTTTGGAAAGGGTAAACTTGCAAAGAGGTAATGGAAGGAATCTAAAGAGGTAAAAGAGAACAGTATCTAGGAGATGTAAAGTAGAAGCATTGTTAAGGTAAGAGAAATTTCAGAAAATATAAATGAGCAGAATGCATTTTGGATTGTCTATAACTGAAGGATCTCCATGTACATAAACTCAGTATTTGTTTGTATTCTTCCTATGGAGAAAGCTTCTATTTTTATACCCATTCTTCAATCCCATAATTCCTAGCAATTCCTAGGAAATTTCCTGACTTGGTATGTCCGTTGGACTCTTGTTCATTATTGCTTTTCCATGTAGTGGGTAGTGATGACTCTGCACCATGTACCTCAAGGATGATCAAGAGACACTTTGGGCCTTGGGATATCTGGTAAGGAAAGCTGGCACAGAGGTCATTTTTTCCTTTATACTTCCAGTTGTGGGCAGTGATATTGGAAGAAACAGGTGCATCCAGTCTATTAATACAATAATTCACAGAACAAATCCTCCTAGAAGCCCTGCTAAGGCTCTTGGAAGATGGGGAGCTGAATTGAGACAGCAAACACATCTTCACCAGGGAAAAAACTGCCTGAACAAACCTCCTGTGATGAAGTTACTACATCAGTGGACAAAGGGCTGTGCATGTAATTTAGCTGGACTTCTGTAAGGTTTTTGACATGGTACCCCACGACATCCTTCTCTCTAAATTGTAAAGATATGGATTAAATGGGTGGACAGTACAGTTGCTAAGAAATTGTCTGAATGGTCACACCCAGGGAACTGGTCATCGATGGGTCAATGTCTGCTTGGACATCACTGACAAGTGGTGTCGTTTGGTGGTCTGTATTGGCACCAGTGCAATTTAATGTCTTCATCAATGACGTAGACAGAGGAATCGAGCGCACCCTCAGAAAATTTGCAGATGACATCAAGCTGAAGGATGAGACGCCATCCAGACGGACCCAGACAAGGTCAAGAAATGGGCACATGGGAATCTCGTTGGGTTTAAAAAGACCAAGTGCTGCAACTTTGTTGGGGCAGCCCCCAGCATCAATATAGGCTGGGTCATGAACAGATGGAGAGCAGCCCTTTGGAACACTTGGGGATGCTGGTGGGTGGGAAGTCAAAGAAAAGTCAACCTACAATGTGGGTTTGCAGCCCAGCAAACCAAACGTGACCTGGGCTACATCCAAAACAGCATCACCGGTAGGGCAAGGGAAGGGATTCTGGTCCTCTAAACCACTCTTGATCTTCACAGTGAAAAAAGTAAGGAAGAAGACATGGAGAGGGATGAAAAGATGTTTTAACAATATCACCACTCTCCTAGGCCCTAAGCAATAGACTTGTTAGGCTGTGGGCAGGAGACACAGTGGTCTGTGCTACTGAGAGTATGAGTGTGCTTAGACTCTAGACTTTTTATCATTTCCAAGACAAATATTCTCCTTCAGAAGAGTTTTCTTATTCTAGTAATTTTCCCTCTACTGGTTTACATGGTTTGTGAATAGCGTTGTTTTTTCTTTTCTATGGGAGATGAGAACTTATGACATTTCTTCTTGTCACTGCCTACTCAAGTCAGCACAAAGTTACCTGAAGAGCCACCAGGTGATAATGACCATCAATTACTACTTGTAAGACTGAGATTTAGAGAGAGGGGTAAATTGACTGATTGATTGATTGATTGATAGAGACCCTTGAGAGTCAGTCCTGAAGGGCAAAGGAGTCCAAGAAGGCTGGATGTGCTTTAAAAAGGAAATTGTTAAATATTCAGGAACAGGCTGCCCCACAAGCAGGAAGACAAGTCCTTAGGGAAAAAGGCCAGCCTGGTTAAACAGACATCTTAGGCTTGATCTAAGGAAAAAAAAGAGAATCTATTGTTTCTGGAAGGAGGGACAGGTACCTGGGAGGACTACCAGGATGTTGCAAGGTCACGTATGAGGAGATTAGAATGGCCAAAGTCCTTCTAGAACCTGACTGCCTTCTACTTTTAAAGACAATAAAAAAGTTTCTATAAATACATTTGCAGCAAAAGGAGGGTGAAAGAGTGTCTCCATCACTTGTTGAATGTGAAGGGTAGTGTAGTGACAGGGAAAAAGGGAAAGGCAGAGGTACTTAATGCCTTCTTTGTCTCAGTCATCAGTATCAAGGCCAGTTGTCCTCACGATACGCAGCTGCTCGAGCAGGAAGTTGGTGATGGGGAAATGAGTGAAGCCCCCACAGTCCAGGAGGAGATGGTTAGTGTCCTGTTATGCCAGTCAGACATGCACAAATCTACGTGTCCTGGTGGGATCCACCCCACAGGAATAAGGGAACTGGTGAAAGAACCAAACCACTCTCAATCATCTACCAGCAGTCCTGGTTAACTGGAGATGTTCCAGCTGACTAGAAATTAGCACATGTAACACTTGTCTGCAAGAAGGATCAGAAGGATGATCTGGGGAGCTACAGGCCTGTCAGCCTAACCTCAGTTCCAGGCAATTTATGGAAAATATTATCCTGAGTGCCATTATGCAGGACAACCAGAGGATCAAGTCCAGCCAATGCGGATTTAAGAAGGGCAGGTTGTACTTTGCCAACTTGTTCATCTTCTATGACAAAGTGACCCTCTTAGTACATGAAGGGAAGGCTGTGGATATCATCTATCTAGACTTCAGTAAAGCATTTGACACTGTCTCCCAAAGCATCCTTCCAGAAAAACTGGCTTGGATGGGTGGACTCTTCAAGGGGCAAAAACTAGCTGTTTCTCTGGGCCCAGAGAGTGGTGGTGAATGGAGCTAAACCCAGTCGATGGCCAGTCACTAGTGGTGTTTCCCACAGCTCAGTTTTGGGGTTGGTAATATCTAACATTTTCTTGATGATCTGGGCATGGGAATTGATTGCACCCTCATTAAATTTGCAGATGACACCAAGTTGGGTGGGAGTGTTGGTCTGCTCGAGGGTAGGAAGGCTCTGCAAAGGGACAGGCTTGATTAGTGGGCTGAGGACACCTGCAGGAAGTTCAACAAGGCCAAGTGCTGGGTCCTGCAGTGGGGTTTCAGCAGCCCCATGCAGTGCTACAGGCTTGGCATGAGGTGGCTGGGAGGTGTTCCTCAGAAAGGAACTTGGGGTGTTGNGCCAGTCACTAGTGGTGTTTCCCACAGCTCAGTTTTGGGGTTGGTAATATCTAACATTTTCTTGATGATCTGGGCATGGGAATTGATTGCACCCTCATTAAATTTGCAGATGACACCAAGTTGGGTGGGAGTGTTGGTCTGCTCGAGGGTAGGAAGGCTCTGCAAAGGGACAGGCTTGATTAGTGGGCTGAGGACACCTGNGAGAGGACAAGAGGAAATGGCCTCAAGCTGACACAAGGGAGATTCAGATCAGATATTAGAAAAAATTGTCCCTCTTAGGGTGGTCATGCATTGGAATAGGTTGCCCAGGGAGGTGGTGGACTCAGCATCCCTGGAGGTGTTCAAGAGGCATCTGGATCTGGTGTTCAGTGTTGTGATTTAGTGTTACAGTGTTGGTGCTGGGTTGATGTTTGCACATAAGGTCTCTTAAAGTTCTTCCCCAACCTTGATGATTCTATGATTCTGTGATTTTTGGATTAGAAGAAGGTACAAAAAAATAAAACTAATGGGCCAGAGCTTCAGCTGTTGCAAACTGGAAAACCTTCAGGGAAAGCAATCACAGCTTAAGTCTGAGGGTCAGATTTTGGGAGTGGCATCACTATTTGTGCATTTTTCTGCTTGAGTTTTGCACCCATATGAAGAAAACAGAAGGGTTTAAATGCTGTGCTACTGTGTTTGTCTCTGGTATACTCATCTCACTCCCCTTATAACATGCTCATAACACTTTAGATAGAAAAAATTTTGTGCAACAAAAACACAAAGTCCTTTAGTAACTGGCTAGTTTATATCCAACAGCAATGTTTATTATGGTACCATATAATTACAGAATTGAGCACAAGAATCCAGAGGTGTGCCAACTGTTCTCTCTAAAGTTGTGCCACAAGACAGTACACTATCAAAGCAACTGAAATAACAAGTTATAAAAAAAAAAGACAGTAAAACGTCAAGCTTAGGCTTTTTGAAGGACTTCCAATTAAACACACACTATAAAGAGAAAGATGAGAACTTTTCTTTTCCCACTAGGAAAATCAGAGCAGTGCAGAATCTGTTCTTCACAAAGAATCATAGAATGGTTTGGGTTGGAAGGTACCTCAAAAATCATTTTATTCCAGCCCACCTGCCATTGGAAGGGCACCCTTCACTAGACCAGGTTGCTCAGCACCCTATCCAGCCTGGCCTTGAGCACTTCCAAGGATGGGGCATCCACGACTTCCCTAGGCAACCTGTGCCAACACTTCACCACCTTCACAGTAAAGAATTTGATCCTAATATCTAATACAAACCTACTCTACTTCAGTTTGAAGCCATTCTCCCATGTTCTGTCACTACATCCTCTCATAAGAAGTCCCTCCCCCTTCTTGCAGGCCCCCTTCAGGTACTGGAAGGCCACAATTAGGTCACCTTGAAACTTTCTCTTTTCCAGGCTGAGCCAGCCCACTTCCTTCAGGCTTTCCTCAGAGGAGACTGGCTCCATCCCTCTAACCAAGTTGCTCTGAGAGCAACTTGGTGGCTCTCCTTTGGATTAGGTCTAACGGGATGGTGGACTTCCCTTTTCCACCGATGTGGTCACTCCATCATAGCAGATCACATGCAAGGGACAAAATATATTAAGGTGACTTTTCAGTATTTTTGCATCATAATTCATTTTATTACAGGACTTAGATTACCCATCAAGACAAATGAATTGGAAATAGGGTATTTTATAAGCATACAAACCCAAAGATATATAAGGTGCATGTGGGAGATGGTGGAAATTTCTCATCTTTTGTTGCACTCTTTGTGCTCCCATCAATCAGTATTTCATCTCTCTTACTGTGGACATACTGACAGTCCTGGAGGCCAGACTGGTTGTCTTGGAGGCCAGCTGGGTATTAAATGACACTATAATTTTCCCACTGTAATTGCTGAACTGCTTTTCAAGTGAGCTGTGCCTGACAATATTTGTTTTGAATTCTGTTTTCAGCCGATCTTCTAAGACTTGCAAAAGTCCTGGATGATCAAGATTCATGAGACATTTATTTTTATTGAGTTTTTAGTTCTTAGAGTCTGAAACCTTCCTGAACTGTTACTGAAAAATGTGATCAATCCTCTTGAATCCTATTCATTAGCAACAAGCTCTAAGAGTTGTAATGCATCCTCTCTCTGCAGCACAGAAGTGCCTGAGGTACAGTACACCTCACACTTTGGAAGCTGTAACTCCACACCTTGTATTAATAATTAACTCAGGCTTCTCTGGGACAATAATGCCTGGCCCCCTGAAACATTTATTAGCTCTTGCATCTGTAATTCAATTGATAAGCTTTCTCTAAAGCTTCTTTAAATTCACAGTTAGCTAGAGGGGTACACTTTGGCCTATCTTGTGATTCAGATAATTTACCTCTAACACATGATACCAGTGATTACAAAGCTTGGTTTTGTTGGTCTGCGTTGTTTTTGACACATCCTTGTGTTTGTGAAGTCTCATTACTTCCAAATGGGCATGAATATGTATATGTGTACTTTTGGGTTTTGTTGTGGTTTCTAAAGTAGTTCTAAGACTTGAACATTCTTCCTGTTCTCACATTTTATTTATAGGACAAAAGAAATGGAGGAAAGGACAAAGTTTGACGAAAGTCTGCAGGGATGTACAAATAGACGTCTTTCATTTAGATAGTTTAGACATCAAGGTAGAAACCTTAATTAAGCACTCTGTTGAACTATATTTAACAAGAACATATGTCACAGACATGGAAAGGACGAGGGAAGCCTGGCCTCTGACTGAATGGTGCCAGGTTGATGCTGACCTTTTAAGGCCAAGAGGTTAAAGTAACTTACAAACCACAGAGGTCAGGAGTAACTAGTCAGTGGAGTAATTAGTCAGTGGGGCTAATCTGCTGCAGAGCTGGTGGGGGAAGAAAAGCTGAGGAGACAATGAATACATATTCTGTTTGATGGCTCCAGCATCACAAGCAATATGAAAATGTTATTTAGAATTTTATTGGTAAAATCCACCATGTACCAAAAATATGAGCTACGCCTGTAGAACATCAAAGGTAACTTGAGTTCTTTTATTCAAACAGTGGAAGAAGACTTTCACTATTCTTTCACAAAGTAATTTATTTTAAAAAATATATATTTCTTTCAATTGCATAACAATAATACAAACCAATTTAGATTGGAAAAGAACCTTTTGATCCTCGAGTCCAACCATGAACTGAGCGCTGTCAAATCCATCACTAGGCCAAGCGCCTCATAACAATATTTACACATCTTTTAAAAACCTCCAGGGATGCTGATTCAGCCACTTTCCTGGGCAGCCTGTTCCAATGTTTGACAATATTTTGGTGAAGAAATTTTTTGTAATATCCAATCTAAACCTTCCCTGGAACAAACTGAGTCTGTTTCTTTTTGTCCTGTTGCTTGTACTTGGAAGACGAGACAGAGACCCTCTTCACTACAACCTCCTTTCAGGAGGCAAACTGACTGAGGGTGCCATCGATCCCCTCCTCCAGATCATCAATAAAGATTTTAAGCAGGACTGTTCTCAGTACTGAGCGCTGGGGAACATTGCTGTGACTGGATGAAAGATGGATTTAACTCCATTCACCACCACTCTTATGGCCATATAGCACATGCTACTCTCTCATTAATTACACGTTTATTTTCACAAGAATTGGAAACATTATTGGCAGTTTTTAATGCATATTTGAAACCTCTTCTTGTCATGGTCAGTGTGCATTATTGGTCAATGCATTAATACCAGAAATTCTATTAAAAACAAAACAAAACAAAACAAAATTAAAGTGCATTGTTATTAGACCAGAGTAAAATTCAGTGTGAATGAAAATAATACTTCAAATCCACCATTTGGACTTAGCTGATTTCTTTCAGGATTTATACAAACTTTTAAGTATGGGAAAGCAATTTATAGAAAACCTAAAGGAGTTGCTGCATGCTTCTTTCATGAAACATGAAACGAACTTCATAAATATTGTGTACATATGAATCGAATGGTTTTTTTTTGTCCAGTCTTGCATGTGCAACTCAGTTGAGTGCACGTGTAACCACTCAGTAAGAAATAAGTGGTTTGTTTGTGATGCAATGATGAACGTAGTCCACCTCAGGGAAACAGAATGAAAATCAGTGAAAAATATGTTACAGAGGATTTAGGGAAGAAGAAGGGAAGTGCAAGGGGAGAGGAAATTTCAGCCACTGGCAAAGCAAAATCTAGGGAAGCATTCAGGAGCATCACCAGCATAAAACCTGTAGGTCCAGATCACCACCTTCAAAAAGCAATGTTTTGGTTTGTCCTGGAGAAAAAGCTTAAATGCTGATAACACTTGAAATATTGCTTGATGGGGATCCAGGAGGGAGACGAGGATAAGAAAAACTAGTTTTAGTAGAAAACCTTGCAAACACCAAAAGGGTGTTTGGATTAGGAGTTTAAGATAAATATTTTTAGGAATTTCATTATGGAAAATTCCCTCCTGTTTTGACTTAAATTTGTTTTATAGCAGAATAAATTTGTGGAGAGTTTTAGTGTTCACCTACAGATGCAAAATGTACTCATATATGCTATCAAGAATTTTTTAATGTATTTATTGCCGTTTTCATATTATGTCCTTAAATTTCTAACTTATTTCTTCAGTGTAAAAACACAACTTAAAATTTGAAAATTTCATATTCTGCAGTGTGATGTAATTAGTGACTGAAAACACAAGTTTTCTACTCTGTAGCTTTTGATTTCAGAAAGCTTTAATGAACAAGCCTGAATTATCCAGTGATAGAAGTGGTAGTAGAATGTATGCATGTATGCTGGCCTGGGAGATTGATAGGCGTGCAGTTTATTGAGTCTGCCTGCTTTTATGGCACTGTTCCAGCACTGACCTCTGAATTTAGGAGGAAGCTGCCATCTGCTGTCAGGACTGCCTTATATGTGTTGACAGGGCAGCAAGATTTTAGATTGTGAGGTTGGGATTTAAAGGCGACCCTTGGACACAGGTTTCCTGCAGCTGAACCAATCTATTCCTCTCAGTCTGGGAGGGCCGAAATTTTGGTGTAGATTTTTTTTGAGAATCAAAATAAAAAAAATGGTACATGAGCAGTGAGCTGCAAAATCTCTGGAGGACTCAGAGCGGCTTGGAAAATAGAGAACCTTCAGTCAGTGTCAATGTTAGCTATATACCGAAAGATCAGACTTCAAAATCCGGAATAGAAATATGATTCAGAAGCATGGAATTGGAAATAAAGAATCTGGATTCTTAAAAAGACATTGACTCCATCCTCAAGGAACACTTTTGTAGTGATGAATAGGAGGGTTCTGTGGCTGTGGGGGTGGCTGGGTATTTTTAACTTTTTTAATCTGAGTCTTTGCTTTCCTTGTGCTATAGAGAGAATAAAAAGAGTGATTCATGATCTCAAATGTTGGGAAAATGCATGCTGAAGCCTTGGTGAGGTCAGGTGAACTTGCACTGGCCCTGATGTTTCACCAGCTGTGTTTAGGTGAGAGCACTCTGAACGAGAGAGTGCCCAGAGTGCTCTCAAATAGGGAAAGCTCTCAATAACTGAAAATTAAATTCAGTAACTCATTTTTGCACTTATGTGCACTTATATGGGTCCTTGGTAGTGCAAGCTAAAGCAATTGTTGCAGTGGGTGTCTAAGTTTTGAAAGGCTTTGACAGATCTTCTGATTGAAGATCACCCTAAACATTTGCAGTTACTAAAAGTATACAGTTACGTTTATAGATGTTGAGATTTTTAACCATTAGTTTAGAAAAGTTGTGACATGGCTAATGGCCACCTTCTCACATAATTTTAATTCTCCTTTATCTCAACTACACTGCTGTACTGCCACTAACTTTGCCAGATTTTGAAGTTTACCCCTACCTTTTTCCTTCCTTGTATATAATATGTGGGCAGAAAACATAAGCGTGAGAATTAATTTTGCTCAGTATACTTATCTGTAGGAGTTCTGGTAAGGAAGAGATATGCATCACAATCAATATTTTCCCAATAGTCTGCCTTTTCCCAAGTGCTTTGCAAAATACCAAACATCATGTGCAGTGCTTTGAAGTTATCCAGTGTGACGACAAAACAGTTTAAAGGATTGTGAGTACACCGACAGCTAACAATCCTTGGTCTGTTTTCCAGTGGTTTAGGACATCTAGCCTTTAGAGCATGTTTTCTCAGGAGAGACATAATGGAAAGTCATAAATTGAAATTGGTTTAAGTGGAGGAAACATTAGTATGCACTTGATCTCATCTACTGTTTTAATCCATGGGCATTATGCATTTTAAAAAGAGTTTAAAAGTCTTCCTTTCATATTTATATTATTTAACTTACATAACTTACATAAGCAAACTTTTAGCCTTTTGGGGACCAGTGAAGCTGCATTTCAAAGAAATTACTCTGGGACTGGTAAAGCTAGAGAAGATATATGCAAAAATTCCGAAGAGCTAAATTAGATGTAGTACTTAGAAGGGTAGACACAAAGGAACCAAAGCTCTAGTGTACACATATCCCTCCCAAATTGGGAATGCATCCTAAGTTGCAAACACAGAGGGGGGAGGTTCGAATGTATCCAGAACAAGATTAATACACAAAAGAGGTCAAATTTTGGTAACCAAAATGATAATTCACTCTTATTCACTATCAAAGAAGAGAGAAAGGAAGAAATTAGAAGAGTAGGAAAAAGTGAAGAATTGCAGAAAGCCAGAAAGGTAATCTCCACCAAGGATCTGCACCACCCTGCGGAGATCCTTCTTTCTTCTGTTGGAATAAGTGTTGGAATAAGAGGAATAACTGTTTGTACATCACACAAATGGGCAGCAGCTGAATTGCAGAAGTCACCGTGACTAGAAGTATTTGATAACATTGACTGGATGTAGGCAGATCTCAGAGCTCCAAATATGTTTGTATTAGAGCAGGTGACTGAAGTTTTTGTACTTTTGCATTACATATACATTACTTATATAGTCTTCTGCAAAATACAAAATATCAGAACTTTCCTTTCCAAATATTACTGAGGGAGCAAGATTTTATAAAGCTCTATGAGGACTAAAATAATTACATTAATGTGATAGAGATTATATAAAATTTCCTATACCATAATCTATATCTCTCTTTTGCCCTCATTTTCCAGGGAAGCACAGCTTTTTGTTGAAAAGTTTGAAGGTGCTCTTGGAAAAGGAAAAGGAAAAAAATTCTATGCATACAAAGTGATGATGACCAAGGTAAATTGATTGTTTCACTAACTTCCTGTAAAGCTAATGGAAAGCCTTCTGGAGATTTTCGCCATGGGTACTCATCTTCTACAGTAGCTTTCCTTTTTCTATGAATTTTAAAACTTTTATTTTCACTGCCTTTGCATGAAAATATTTCCAATGAAATCTTACATTTTGATTTTTGAAACTTGTCATCAAAACAAAAATCAACTGTTTTACAGGAGTTTGCAAGCGTTCAGTATCTCGCGAAAGTTAATTTCTATTGGTGTAGATTGGGTGTTTGTGTGGACTGAATCCAAAATTCAGTCTTTCCCTTGAGACAGCCCTCTGTTAAGGATGAAAATAAAAAAGAAAGAGGAAGAGGAAGAGAAAGAAAAAAGAGAGAAAGAGAGAAGAAAAAGAAAAAGAAAAAGAAAGAGAAAGAGAAAGAAGAAAAAAAAAGAAAAAGAAAAGGAAAAGGAAAAGGAAAAGGAAAAGGAAAAGGAAAAGGAAAAGGAAAAGGAAAAGGAAAAGGAAAAGGAAAAGGAAAAGGAAAAGGAAAAGGAAAAAGGTTGGCATGAAAAGAAGTGATTAGCTAATAATTTTTCTTGTGGTAGAAATAGGAAATTCACACAAAGCCAGTAAGAGACATATTAAAACAAACAAAAGGAGATGGCTCTTCACAAGCAATTACTTTGTGGACTCTGCCAAAGGATGTTGTGGATGATTAAGAGGTTACATTAGCTCAAGGAAGTACTGAGCATCTGGGCACTCAGATGATAGTGTGGTTTTTGTTTTTTCTTTTCTGTGACTCAGAAATGGATGAAATTTCAAAGAGATTTTGAAAATTTTAAGACGGCCTGCATACCCTGGGAAATGAAAATTAAGGAGATTGAAAGTAAGTAAGTAAGAATAGGATCTAGTACTATGTTTCTGATGTCTACCAAAGTGATAAATTCCTTTAGAATATGTGTCTGTATTCAATGCATACTTTAAAATCAATGAGTATTTATTTTCTCATTAATATTTGTTAAGCTTGATACTATAACTAGTTGAAAATTTTCTTCAGAAGGTATCACTTTACAGATAAAAATTGTCATTATACAAGTAGTAGTTCAAGAACCAGGGTTTAAATTAATCGTAGAAAGTGTAATTGGGATTTAGCCATTCACTTTATTCACCTTCACTTTATTTTGTCTGTATTTATTTCATACACATTATACTATACACGCTATACTGCAATTATTTCTGCCACTTTGTTCATTAGCTTTAGCTTCATGTAAGTTGCATTTCTCTCATTTTCAGCCACATAATACAACACAGAGAGAACAATAGTGGCCCTGGATGCCCCACGTATAAATGAGGCAGTGTAGTTATTACGATGGGTATGTTTCTGAGTAGGGGTCTGTCACAAGGCAGTTTTGTGTTGCAGTTCCAGCGACGAATTTAAACTGCAGCCCTTTATTTGAAGGAGATTTGACTTAAGTGCGTGGATACCTGAGGGAGGGACTGCCACTTAGATTCCTTTACAACAAATGCTTCCCACTACAACATAAAGAGCCTTTCTCAGTTGAGTCTGACTCTTCCAGTACTCCAGCTATCTGGACGGATCAGGTAACAAATAGCTTGAAGCACTGGGCTGTCTCACTGGGTTATCCTTTCTTCAAGCTGAGTCCCTTCTAGGACAGGGAGACCAGTTTCAGAACCAAAGGCATCAAGCTCTGCTGTGCTGCATCCTCATGTTGGCAATACATGAGTCTGATGCTGGGGTTTTGGTGCTTAAAAGATATAGAAGTTGATAAATGTATGAAGTATTTATATTTAGAAAATAGAGGCTTCTTTTCCTTACAGAACAGATATTTGGTATTATCTGTGCAACAGGACTTTATGGGAATCACACAGACCTGTGCTGGGACAGGGTGACTCTGACTCCTCTGATGAAATTTATACGATGAACACCAATCCGTATGCCAATGCCTAGCGTGGTGAGGCTGTGGCTGCAAGGAAAAGATGGCTAAAGCCTCCTTAAAGGTGTTTCATTCATACACGGAACATGTTGCACCTCAGAGTGGATTCAAAACACTGGCGAAACTTGGACTGGCTTTTTTCACAGCTAGTGCAGTACATTTGTGACGTTTTCCATGTTCCCTGCTGCAGGTCCCTGTTTGGACTTGCTCATTCTGAAAATGCAGTTAAGGGCAGTCATGGCTAAACTACCCTCATCCATAGTTAATCTTTTTACTTACCAGCGGTGTCTGTTCTCTCCTGTTTGGTGAAAAAGAATAAAGCCCATGAGCAGTCTGTGCATTGGCTTGCAATAACCACAGTGATGCAGGTAATTCCAGTGCATTGCCTCACTGCAGATATTCCAGGTGGATGCATAGCAGAGGTTTCATCAGGATAACTGGTATGAAAACTATAACTCAGTGCAGGAAAAGAAGGTATTCCCATTGGAATGGGGATATTAGGATTTGAGCAAAATAATGCTGTGGCATGGAGAGGTCTACAAAAGTAACCTGAAATCAGAAATCTTCATAATTTCTTGCACTGTGCTTTTTCAGTCCATAGCATGCCCAAAGGCTGTAGTTTGGTTATAACTGGGTAATCTGCATATCACAACCAGCCAGCCAAACTCAAAGTCTCTTGATTGATACCTCTCCCCAGACTACCCAGTATGTTGGTCAATGCTAAGATTGGCCACTTCACACAAAATTTCAAAATTATTGTTTAATTGAACTGCGAATAAAGCAGATTCAAAATGCTGAAATCCTTGACAGAATGGCTTGTTCCTCCCTTTGCACTGTGATAAATATCTCCTAGCTGGCCTCTGTTTATATTCTGGGATTACGCCTGTGTAAGTGTATTAAATTTTCTACTGATTGAGCTGTTCCAGTATAATATGAGTATATGTGTCCCAAATAGCACAAGATACATTAGGTTCATATTACCGACTGAAAGAATCTGTTACGTATCTGCAAAACAGTGTGGAAATAACCATATAAATAACAATATAAGTTCCTCTGAACAGAGAGATTTACTTCTCATTTGCTATCTGAGTGCACCAGGCTCCTAAACTAGACCGCGTGTGAAAAACCTATAGAAAGGTCATTTTTTTCCCCTGCAGATGAGTGGTAATGGAACTGAAATCTAGTATTTTTCTAGCTGACAGCTCTCCTATAATAAGCAGAACCGGGCTGAAGCAAGCTGGGTTTGAATTTGGGCTTTTATTTTTGTTTGGCCTGACTTGCAGGGCATGGGTCAAATCGGGCCCTTGGTTCTCAGTGCTTCTCCTGTAGCATCTTACCCGTGCACAGGGGAGGGTGTGAGGTCAAATCCTTCACCTAGGGGTGGGGCTGCCTGCACACCCAGCTACAAATAGAGCGCATGAACACCAAAGTAAGAGAAAGAAAGGGTGAAAACACTTGCAGATAATTTTTTTCATCTCTTGTGAAAAAATCCGGTGAGCACTCTGATAACAGCACTGAAAAGTGTTTTATCTCCTTGGAAAAACTTTCCCCATTGGGTAATTCGGTGCTGCTTCCTATTAAAACTAGATTGGTTCTGGCTTAGCATGTCAAGAATGCTTAAAATCCACGTCAGACAGAGAAAAATAGAAAAATAATTGAGACATACTTCTAGAGATTGCAAGTGTCACAGCTTCTATCTCACCCTAAATGCTCAATTTAACTAATTCTTCTATATTTTTGTGTCTGTTTTCTTAGCCAGCTCAATGCATACTAGTATGCAATATGCAGAAGAGTTATTAGAATTATGGTAATAAAGAGAAAAAATTAAAATTAATTAAATTTAGAATGAATTAGAATTTATAATTAATTAAAATTAGAGCCAATTAAATGTGTAATTAAAAGCCTTTCCCGTTTTTATTTATTTTAAATAAATTTTGTATGTCTTTATATAAAATAACATCAAAGGACTATCTTATCTGCCTTTTTATCACATCTCATGTTTTCACAGGTCACTTTGGCTCATCAGTAGCATCTTATTTCATATTCTTGCGTTGGATGTATGGAATAAACATGATTCTCTTTGGACTGACCTTTGGTCTTGTAATGGTGCCTGAGGTGGGAATCTTTTCAATTATCTTTGAGGATTGCATTATGAATTTCTGTCTTTGCAGTGAGATTTCATAGGACGGGAGCTTTAAACAAGTTTTTGGTCTCTATATGCTCCATTTGAAAGTATTAAACTGTACCAGGCCGGTAAAGATGGACTTCCTTTGTGGATAGTTGTCTCTACAGAGAGATGTCTTGAAATAGACAGGACAGAAAAGTGTGAAATATATATAGGGTTGTCTTCTAAAATTGTTTGCTAAGTCTGTGATGGCATAGGTGTGGGGTTTTTCTGTTTTCAGGGGGAGTGGGTTTGTTTGTTTGTTTGTTTTGGTGGTTCTATGCAGAGCTAAGTAGAGGAACTGAGACCAAGAAGAAGTATGACCAAGAAGAAGAGCAGGTGGAGTATCTTGACTAAGGGTGTATTGCAATAGAAAGATGGATCTTGGGGGTGAGAGAATCCTTTCAGATGCAGTACTCGCTGATGAGGTGTAACAGGTCTGTAAAGTCACGTGACACCTCTGTGTTTTGCACTGTGCAACATCACTGTTAAGAGTGGCATGTAGAGCAGATATTAGACTCAGACATGAATTACTTCTATGAAATGTGATACTTTCAGAGTTTCTTTGAGCCACTAAATTGCCCTTCTAAAAGCAGGGCTTTTATGGAATTAAAATTATTGTGTCATCTCCCTGATTTCAATATTCCATATTCTACTCATCTTTCTTATTTTGTAGTGAGCAGATGAGAAAGAGTCAAGTAGGAATTTCCAGCAACTTCCTAGCCCAGCATTTTAAGAGCATGATCCATCCTGCTAGATCCTTACAAATCTGTGGGGTTTGATGGGATTCATCATCTGATGTCATTGTGAAAACCTCTCTCAATGATTTTTGAGTGGCCTTGGGAATCTAGAGAGGTCTTAGCTGACTGGAAGCTGGTGAATGTTGTTCCAATTTTCAAGAAGGGCAAGAAGGAGGCCCTGGAGGTCCTGGTTGATGGCAAGGTGAACATGAGCCAGCAGTGCCCTGGCAGCCAGGAGGGCCAAGCGTGTCCTGGGGGCATCAGGCACAGCATCACCAGCCAGGCAAGGGAGGGGATTGTCCCGCTCTGCTCTGCACTGGGGCAGCCTCACCTTGAACATTGTGTGCAGTTTTGGCCACCACAACAAAAGCAGACATTAAGCTGTTAGAGAGCATCCAAAGGATTGTGAAGGGCCTCGAGGGGAATCCGTATGAGAAGCAACTGAGGTCACTAGGTCTGCTCAGCCTGGAGAAGAAGAAATTGAAGAAAGACCTCATCACAATCTACAGCTTGCTCCTGAGGGGAAGAGGAGAGTCAGGCACTGATCTCTTCTCACTGGAGATCAGTGACAGGGCCCAAGGAAATGGCCTGAATTTGTGTCGGGGGAGGTTTAGGTTATATGTTAGATAAAGGTTCTTCACCTACAGGACGGTTGGGCACTGGAACAGCCTCCCCAGGAAAGTGGTCACAATCTCCGAGTCTGACAGCATTTGAGAAGTGCTTGGACAATATTTTCAAGCATATGGCATGATGCCTCGAGATGGCATTTTTCAGGGTGAGGAGTTGGACTTATTAATCTTTCAACTCAGCATATTCTGAAAAAATATCCAACAGTTTTCAGGGTGAGCCTGGAAAGGACCCCAAGAGGAGATATACTGTGCCTGAACAACCACCTTACCAGGAGCAGGGGAACTGTCAGAATCCAAAAACTGATTCCCTACCACTATCCTTCCTACCATCTACATTTCAATTAAAAATTCCCAATAAAATCTGTATTGCAAGAAAAATTAGTATTTTGCTCTTTGTAAGAGAAACATCTCTCATTAGAGAAATATGGGTGGACTTCTGTGCTGCCTTTGAATGTAAGAGGCTGAGTTTGGCAATCCATGATGTCAGTGGAATTTTAAATTTAGAACACAGCACTGAATGCATATACTAAGCACAGTTTCCATCAGTAATGTGAGGCGCAGTGAAAGGAATTGTAGAAGTAGGTCATTCTCATTAAGGAATTTAGGAGCATAAAACAAGTCTTTCAAAGAAATGACAGATCACTGTCCTTTTTCTTTGTTGGTATTTTGCTTTAAAATATAAATCACTCTCATTTTTTGGTTTCAGGCTTTGATGGGTAAGCCATATGGCTCTTTGCCTAGAAAAACTGTCCCAAGAGCTGAAGAAGCAACTGCTATGAATTTTGCTACTCTCTGGGATTTTAGTGTAAGTTCATAAGCTTGCAATATTGCATATCCACATGACTTTTATTCACAATTACTTCATTATTTAATGCCCATTTATTTAATACAAAATATTTCAGGAGATAATTTGCAAGAGAATTCATTTACATTTTTTTTCACAAACACAAGCTCTCTGTAAAAATGTTTCTTTCAGACAAAACACATACTGAAGCTCAACATTCACAAGCATGTCTCACTATATGTAGCAATACAAAGACACATGGGGAAATATCTTAAAGCTGGTTTGTCATTCCAAGGTACTGGATTTTCATTTCTTAAGTGTGAATTTGGTCTTCTGATTTTATATGATTAGGATTCTGAATTTTAAAGTGCAGTATGAATTAGGAAAAAAAGGAGAAGAAAATAAATCAAAAATAATAGTGAACTCCATACATTTTATCCCTCCCATTACATACAATGCCAGTGATGGATTCTCCTTGGATAAAAAAAGGATTGGAAGATCTTTCTAAAAATCTGCATATGTAACATTTTGCAGTGACTGCTTCATGAAATAACATTGCCTCTAGTGCATCAGAAGTTGTGTATTTGAGTGACAGTAAGAATAAATCTAAGCCTGGGAAGTTAGATAATGATAATGAAATTATAAAATAAGAAATAGGAACATCAGGGAGATATCGGAGACAAAAGGAACTACGGTAACTTGAAGATTTTGTAATGGGAATAGAGACGAAGAGCTTTATCCAGAATATCAGAAAAAAGTTTGTTAAATGAATACATTTGAGAAAAGATGGATGAAGACACGGTGGAAAAACAGGAGAAGTTTATAAGGACTATCAGAAACAGCACCCAACAGGTCTGAAGAAGTATAATAAATAACAAAATAGTAGTTAACACGAGGAGCAAATGCAAACATAAAAAACATAGAATAAAGCAATGAGAGAGATGGAAATATTGAGAAAAAAAAATAATTTTTTTGAGGCATGTTAGTAACAAATATTCCCTAAAGACAGTGACACCTTTCTTTAAACAGCACAGGAGGTAGTACCTTTCATCTGCTAGCAACGCTTGCATGCTAGCAGGTAAATTAGAAATTATTGATCCCACATCACCAATCACTATTTTATCCTAAACAAAACCCCAACAAAATCTGAAGAACTCCAAGCCCTATGTAAGGACTTAAGAAATGCAGCTGGAAACACTGTCCCCATAAGATAAGTGACCATAATGAATCCTGAGATAAGCACAGATGCTGCAGTAGGAGGGAGTTAATTCCGGGCCTAACAGGGATGAAGGCGTGGCTAGCACCTGGACAAAAATTCCCACTGTGGCAAGCTGTGAGAAAGAAAGCAAGTGCTTTTACACGTACCAGCCCAAGTCATGGGAACCTCGTGGATACCTGGAACTTGGGCTATATAGAGGCGAGACCCCAGAAGAATGTCTTGGGACCCCACCACTGAGGGGACCAGGGTGAAGAAGGACCGGCAGGATGCCACAGGAATTCACGTGGTGATAGTGGTATCTTTCAACTGGTGATCTCTTTCTACTTAACTTCTCTCTCTCTCTCTCTCTCTGTCTCTCTCTCACTCTGTCTCTTACACCCCTCACTCCCATTTCTTTCTCTCTACCTCCCCCTCACGTTCACTCTTAAATAAAATCTGCACTATTGACTTCAGCTTATGGTTGCTTATAGTCACCTTATTTCAGGCAGAGGCATCTCTTTATAAAAGGATCATAACACCCCACCACTCTCTGAGACAAGCAAAGGAAAGATGAGCTCAGCATGTCTACTGTGCTTTTTTTGTGCTTGAAATGTATTCACATTACTGACATGGCAAAAGGAAGCAAATTTGGATACTGATATATTCTACTTGGAATTCAGTTTTAACATATTTTTCAGATTGTAATCCAAACATAAAAAATCAGACTCTCAAGGCTTATTGCAATAACACATTCAATCAGTAGTCTTTTATGTTAGGCTCAGAAAGGAGTGAAAGAGATCTTCCCTGAACACCCACTTTTACAGAGCTAAATTTATTTCTAATTTTATGGTTAAATGCTGTGGAGTAAACATACTGAATGATACACAGCGCAGGAATTATCTCTGACTTGCAGAACACAGACACTAAAAAGGCATTTTAATAATTTTGAGGACCCAAAAGGCTCTGCAGAGCTGCATTAGGCTGTATTGAAACCTGGGCTGAGATGGAATTGTAGGATGCCTTAGTGACCAAAAAGATGCAATATATATACTATTGAATTTGAATGTACCCTGACTGCTCTAGATGTTTTACTAGTAGTTAGCTAGAAATGTGCTCTCTTATAATGCTTGCGTTATTGGAGATAAGCATATTTTTATCCATTATGCATAGGCACATGTCTCAAAGCTAGTCAGAGATGAAGAAAAATGAGATATGTTGATCATGATATTTTGAATAATATTTATGTTTACCATGTATTAATATTTGATTATCAGCTTAGAATTGTGAATTAGGTTTTTCAAATAACCCTGTGACTCATTTCATGTATAGTAAAAGCTTTAATAAATTAAGTGCATGTTTTGAAAAAATAAATAAGAGAAAGATGTTATTAATTTTAAGGAAAATGGCCAACTGAAAAACAGAAGTGAAGCAAATGGTTTTTTAATTCACCAACCCCTCTTCTTATTGTATTATTGTCAAAATTATGCATGGCCTATCCTCCGACTATGAGGTCAAATACTACATATTGCACTTGGAATTCTTACATTCAGTTGGAGGTTTGCCACTGCTGTACATGGGCTGAGCTGTCCCTGTAAAGGCTCTGGCTTTGGTCTTCTTGTAGGAGGAGAGTTCTTGCAGTAACCTGAGAATTACCAGGAAGTTCTAGCTATTTGGTCCATGTAGATACCAGGAATTTCTTACAGTTAATAAGGTACTAGTAAATAGTTTTGAAAAATCATCAGTCTGACCAGTAAAAGAGAAGGTAATTCATATTAAGATATATAGAAAAGAAGATAGATTTTGAATTGCTGAGAAAGACAGTGCACTTATATTGCATTTTTTACAGCCTTGGAGTTGAGCCTACGTGTGAAAAAGTTCTATGTACTATGAATAATGTTCTATGAATAATCACCCATAAAATGCACCTACCTGTTGGTTATCATATATACTGAATTATCACCCAATGAACAGTAGACAACTGTTGTTAGACAAAGAAGGCATATGAGATTTTCACTCACATTTATGCAAATAAATTTTAGAAAGATGAAAACTAAATTAAAAATCCAGTATTTTATCTGCAAGTAATCTGAAAAACAAATTTTGTAAAACAATATATTTCTTTCTTTACAAGAAGTATGTTGGTGTTAGAAGTTTTGACTCATTAAATTGTAGATGGATTGTCAATGAAGAGTTTTAAAGACAAAGGATTTTGAAGCTGCTATGAAATATTCTATGTCTTTTTAAAATAAAGGGACACATTTTCTATCCTGTGAGATTTATTATAGAGATGCTTGCAACTGATTTGAATTCACTGAAATGAATGTTTTAATACACTGCTATTGACACAATTACTGATCATATGCATAAGTGAGAAAAGTAACCTTATAATTTTTTCTGACTTTTCAGGGCTTTGCACAGTATTCTGTACTCTTTTATGGTTATTACAATAACCAGAGGACAATCGGGTGGCTCAAGTTCAGGATGCCTCTTTCATATTTCCTTGTTGGAGTTGGGTCTATTGGCTATAGCTTCATGATTGTCACTCGAACGTAAGTTCTCCTTGGCTCTGGAAAAAAGTAGGTAATTCCACTGTTGACCCTGGAGACTGCCTTTTTTAAAAATACGGTAATTCTAAGGACAGGATAATGCAAGATCAAGAGCAAGGTCAAAGTTATATAAGAGTCCTTCAACTCGTATTTATTTATCTGTTCTTCTGCACCAGAAGTTTTGTTACAGTGTTGTGAAAGTGGGAATAAATCTTTATTGAAATAACAGAACACTTCTCTCCTGAACTTCAAAATGAAAAATGAATGCATAAACTGAGGAAGAGATCTGTCATCCCATCTTTTCATAATTCTTGGCATCTAGTAGATTATCAGCTAAAGTCCAGGAAATTCAATAATGCTACCTTTAGTGATATTTTATGTGAATTAAACTCTTCTACGAAGGAAGAACACAAGAAAGAAGCATGTGGCAAAAAATTCTGCATGTAGCTCACAGTTCACAGTAGATGCTGCCAATAATATAATCTTTAATGCCCTTGGTTCAAGCAAGATGACCACCTAAGACAGTAGTACAGTCAGCTCTAGCAGTGCTTTTGAAAAAAGCCTATAATGAAAAAAATAACCTTGCAGGTCAAGATTCAAAGACACTGTATTGGTTTGGCACAGCCTAGTTTTAGGTAGCATAAGGTAGGTATACATACACATATACGTATTTTTAGAGAGAAAAAAACTTCAATAAATTAACAATTGGTTTAGTTCAAAAATTTGTTTTAAAATATTTTTGATAAAACAACTCCCAAAATCAGAAAAATTTAATTTCAGAAAATTATATTTCAATTACTTGTACTCAGACAAAAAATATTCCTGATAGCAGGAAGAACCTGCTATCAGGAATAGCCCAAAAAACAAGGAATACCCTTGAGAAAAAAATACATTGTATGTGCTAACTTTCCATCTGGCCATATGACACTAATGATGACTAGTATTTAGGTAATCATATGAGAGTTCTTGCAGTCTTCTGCTCTTTTTTATTTCTCCAGAAAGAAGCACAGTGAGCACAGAAACTAAAAGTAATGTAACAGGAGGTGCTATCATTTTTCTGCTGTTGACTGAGAGCTGGCAAAGGTCTACGTGAAAGAGGTAGTGAGGATTATAAGCACTATTATTTTATTTAGAGGAAATATTTAGATGTAGAGCTCCTCTCTTCAGCTCTTGCAGTGTATAACATGAAATGGAAACATTTCTGATCTCAAAGAGATTATATTTTAACCACAAGTATGTTCATTATTTCATTAGAAACTCTTGAGAAGAAAATATCTTAGTCTATAAATCAGAAGCAGGGCAGATTCTACCAAGAACCTTTAGTGTTCTCTGACCCTTCTAGACATGACCAACCCTGGTATTGATTTTTGGCATCTCAGAAGGATTTTCTGTATTATTTACTTACTATTCTCTTCCTAGATTTGGGAGTATTTTTAAAAATGTGGTACATAGAATATATTAATATTAGTAACATAATTTGGCTGAATTATTGAGATTTAAGTGTTGCCTTTTCCTGACCAGAAATACTGAAGACTACACGATTTGCACCTCATCAGTACACTCTATCCTTCTGCTTAATGACTTGAATTAGTTGACAAAGTATGCAGAAGCAGTACCACTGTTATTATGTGAATGAAACCCCTTTAAAACAGAGAATTTTGTAGACAAGTTAAAGTTTAATCTGAAGAAATATTTCTCTGAAGAAATGATTTGATGTCTCTGGACACAGTAATAAATCTTTTGCATGTGCATAGGAGATGATAGGGAAGATAGCTGTATGAGCGATATTTTATGTGTTGCAACCATTTTTTCTTCTGCCTTGTTATTTTAGAACATTGTTTATATTCTTTGTTACATTTATTTTGTTCTGTTTTGTTTATGTGTTTATTTTGTTTATTGTTATTTTAGAACATTTTGTTTATTAGAATTTTTCTTCTTTGTCTACTTGTGAAATCTCTAATAAAATGTATTGCAGTTCAGGATGCTCTGCACCTTTCTATTTAAGAGGTGTTCTCCATTTTGTTCTTCTATTAAGCTTCCCATCCAGCAAAGTTTCTCTGAGAGGTTAATGAAATACGTTCATTCTTTCTCATCAAAAATTTGTATTGTGAACTTATAAAGTGTGTATATATGAAAATATCCATCTTTTGCACTTGTTTCAGAAAAAAGATTTAGTAAAGCATAATTGAGAGCAAGAATGATGTAGGATTTTTTCAGAAAAAAGTTAGAATTTAGGAACAATTTAAAAGTCATGTCCACAAAGCAGAACTAGTGCTAACAAGGTCTTCCTGTGTCTCTCTGTTTTTTGTAGAATGGCAAAGAATGCAAATGACGATGGTGGTGGGGATGACACTAGTTTTAACTTCAGCTGGAAAATGTTCACAAGCTGGGACTACCTGATTGGCAATCCTGAGACAGCAGATAATAAGTTTGCCTCCATCACAACAAGCTTTAAGGTAAAACAGAGTTTACTGAGGAGAGGCAACTCGGTCTGGCTTTCACACTGGTGTGAATCAGATGGAATTAAGGTCAAGTGTTAGGTGTGCTGAGGCTTAGAAACATATACTTGAATTGGCATCTGTACACTCTTCTTGGTCTTTGTGTCTTGCTATCATTTTTTTTTCTTTTTAATTGTGAAATAACATTAGTATCTTTTGTGTCCTCTGTGCTGACAGTACCAGCTCTAGAAAACTGATTCTACTGTAAAAATCATAATTTCCTTTTTCTCATCTCTGGTGTCTTCCAGTTTCTATGGTGTTTGTCTGAAAATCTTTTTTTAAAATGTTGCTCCCTTTTTGTCAACCTCACATTGTCAACTTCTCTTGTTACAGAGAAGAGATTTAGGACAAAGTAATAGAATAATCTGTATAGGGCTATTTATCAGAAGAACTGGCTTCAGAATTTTGAGTTTATACTTGCTTTTCAGTAAGAATTTTTTTTTTTTTTTTAAATTTTCAAGTTAATTACAAAATACAGCCCAATTTGCAAGGCAATGTTCTTAGGCTCCTTTCCAGTGTATAGGGTATGCTGATTTCAAGAGTGATTGTGTAAGGAACCTGGGGCAAGGTGTAAGATGTAGGGCTGTGAAAACAGTGAAGGGGATATATTCTGTAAATTGGATGTTAAAGAATGTGTATCTGCACTAGGGTGGCTGGCGCACACCAGTGTAGCATGCAAAGGAAGATTTAATTTTCAGTGTAATAATGTACAGGGAATACACAGGTAAAGTGTTGTGAGATAATGAGGAAGATGCTAGGCTTGCAGTCACAGCGACAAGTATGACACTGAGCACTGTCATACTGAGGAGCACTGAGCACTGTCTGCTGACAGTGCCCTTTCTGAGCACTGGTTTCTCTACTCAATTGCACATGTCCTGTCCACAGTCGAGATACAGCCAATATACCACCTCACCCTGCAGGCATAACACAGAATTGCACTTAAGTATAAGTCATCAAAAGAAGATTCCAAGAAAGCAAATATTGGAGAAATACTGACTGAAAGCACTGAATATGTGTGAGCTTGCCCTGCCTGTCTACTAAGAGCAGATGCTGAAAGCTGTTTGGGAAGGAATACAAATCAGTTGAGAAAAAGGCTTAATTCTGAGAAATAAACTCCTGGAGCTTTACTCCAGTTCTTGCAAACAAGCAAGGAACCTCAGAGAGAAAGGGTGAAGTCTTGGCTTGGGTAAGGTCATGGGAGTTTTGTTTGAAAGCTGCTGCAGTCTCCTGTCATTTATGTGACAAACACATGCTGTAAAAGGAGCAGAGCCATGAAAGGCAATCATTAGAATGCAGTTCAGCTTCCCATCTGGGCAACTGATCTCTATATCAAAGTCAGAATCTGTAACAAAACTTCCTTTCATGAGGACACTCCAGAGCAAAAGCTGTTTAGGCTGGCAAAAGTAGAAACTGGAGACTATAGTTGCCTCAGAGTCTTAATATTTATCAGTCATGATCAAGGGTAAATGTGGGGCAAATACTTTGTTCTGCAGTCTGAAGCTCTGCACAGTCCATTTTTTTTTTTTGGGATTCCTACATCTCAACTGTCTTTTCATTCTTTCTGAGCTGCTGACTTTCAGAATAAAACTTTTTTCTCTTTTCTCACAAATGCATGTTTTTAAAGCATGATGTTTCCTTTTCTGCCAGATAATCACACATTTATCTTGCTGTATCACTCAGCCTCATATCACCTTGCGAGCTGAAAAATCATGCTGGGTTTTTTTTGACACGAGTACAAGTGTAACAATACTCATTGGGGACACACTCAACAAGGGCAAAGGAAGCTCTGGGGAGCCAAAACCCCAAGATCTGCCAGGACCTAAACAAGATTTTATCAGATAATATAAATTCATCTCAAAACATGAAGATGAGATGTGTATTTGCATCTTTGTAATTTATTTAACTGACTTCTAACAATTGAGGAAACAATGTGGGGCCTAGAGCAATAAATTATTCATAAAATTCTTTTCTTTCTAACAAGTGCAGGAAGCAATCGTGGAGGAGCAGGAGAGCCGAAAAGAAGAAAATATTCATTTGACTCGATTCCTAAGGGTACTTGCTAACTTCTTAGCCCTATGCACACTTGCTGGAAGTGGCTACCTCATCTTTTTTGTTGTCAGAAGATCCCAGCAATTTGCCTTGGAAGGTCTGGAGAACTACGGGTGGTGGGAAAGAAATGAAGTTCGTGCTAGTGCATTTCTATAATAGATGTGGTTTGAAACCGTGTTCCTCTGCTTTGCATGTTGCCTTTTTTCACCTGGTAATTGAAATATTCTGAGTGTGGGTGGTAAATATCTAACAAGAGAATTGCTTATGTCTCTCTGCTTCCTACTTCTTCAAATTTCTTCTTTACTTCCTTCAAATATTCCTTAATATTTAGCTTTCATGTGGGACCTGTACATTTCCTCCTCTGTGCTTTTAGGATTATTTTCCAGACACTCTGTGGATTAATGAGATCTCTTCAAAGAACCCACTCTCTTGCTGCTTTCTCTTGAGACTGGCCCCAACAAAGTGATTGGTCTGTGGGCACAGAGAAATTTATTTGGGGCCTCACAGATACAACTCTGCAGTGTAGCAACAGGTTGAAACCGATACCTTTCCGTTCCGCTTGCTCTGTCCAAGCCATTTGTTTTGTGCCTAATCTGTGCCTAATGCTTTCCTCAAAAGCAGGTGCAGCCTGCCTGATAGAGGTGTACAGTGATGATGGTAATTGTGTTTGCTACAACAGCATGCAGTATGCTCCTGAAGTCAGTGTGCCTTGTGAAAACCTGGAAAGGTTTTACTTTCTTAGCAAAAATGCTACTGTGCATGTTGCAAAGCTAGTTTGTTACTTGAAGCTTATCTTCTGAGCTGGAATGTAAAGTATGTACCTGACTTAAGGTAAGGAAAAAGGTGCTACCCTCACAAAGCTGATGAGATGGGTGATGATGGAACAAGGAAAATCCATCCAGAATTTTCAACACCAAAGCCTGACTGAGAAAGTAACATTAAAGTACCAGATAATCCACCTCTAGAATCCAGAGAAATAGGGCTGTTGAGTGTGGTTTGAGTTACTTATTATCACATTTTAGTTTGATAGGAAAGGAAAAACTGTGTACAAAACTTCTTGATTTAAGGCAACACAAGTTCTGAGACAACAGAGCTTGGAGGAATTCATCTTTCTCTCAGTTTAAAGGTGTGGTAACAGATTTGTACTAACAAGAACTGGGCTACCAAAAGCTGTTATATTAGTTTATGTTGTAATCTGGAATGTAGGTAACATTTGTCTTTATGCTCACAGTTTTATTTTTGTTTCTGTAATAAAGATAGAGCTCTAAGGAGACAGAACTAAGATCTGGAGCAGGTGTATCTCTAAAGGAGAGTGGATAAATCAACACTGACATTATCTGGCGAAAATTTTTTTCCTATTGATGGGTAATTAACATATTTGTAAGTACAAAACATTGCCCTTGATTGGATATTAATATTTAATTACATAAACATATTTGACTTCTGAGTGACAGTCACACATTTTTCTTATTTTATAGATCAAACTTTCTTATGCCTGCATCATTAATATATGAATTGAAAATTTGATCAGAAAAAATCCCAACACTAATGTACAACTTAGAGTAAACAGAAGTGCAGCTCCTATATATAAGGCAAGCAGCAATATGTAAAAATTTACATTCTTCATAAAAGCATTAAGCTGCTTTTGTAGAAAATGTCATTACACTAGATTCATTAAGGGATTGAACACTGTTTACATGCAGTTATACAATGGAGAAATCCAGGGTAAATATATTTTTTGTCACCTGTTCCTGAAGTTCACAGCATAATGAAGTGCTGTTGATGACTTTGCGGAGAAGACTTTTTTCTCTCTGACTCTCCTTCTCTCTGAAAATGTTTTAAGTTTTTTATCTCCCTCTCCATAACAGCAGCATGTAGTTCTGTCAGAACACATTTCAGATACAATTTTCTAGTGTGTCATGGAAAGGAGGAAGTTAGTGGGAATAGGCAGACTGGGATTGTGTGGATTTCATTGTCTTATGATACTCAGAGTGGATTTTGGTTTTTATTAAATCAAAAACCAAATAAAAAGTAGTAATGGAAGTATATTTTTCACCCAAATCAAAAATAATAGAAGAATTTATTTCTGACATTTCACTGTAAACTTTTTTCCCCCCTCCTCAGGTCAACACGGTTATGTCACTTTTAGGAATGTTCTGTCCAACTTTATTTGATGTAATCAGTTCTCTGGAAAATTACCACCCTCGAATAGCTCTGAGATGGCAGCTGGGAAGAATCTTTGCTCTTTTTCTTGGCAATCTCTACACTTTCATTATTGCCCTAATGGACGAAATCAACCTCAAGGCAAGATATTTACTTTCCTTCACCATGTTTGACATGTAGCTGGGCAACACTGAGGACCTCCAGTCGGGCACAGACACATCAGTGGAAGACATTCTTTTCTTTCTATACAGTAAATTACATCCATGCCTAAGCTATCAATAGGATCTTGGAATAGAAAAGCTTGAGGGTTGGTAACAAGCTCATGTTGTTTTATTTTTCCCCAATTTATTTCTTTACTTAGTTGGAAGAAGAAAAGATAGTCAAATATAACATGACAATATGGGAAGCCAGCCTGTACAATGGTACTATTCCAGAGAATTCAACTGCTCCTCCAATACAGGTGGACCCTGCTGATGTCCCCAGAGGGCCATGCTGGGAAACAATGGTGGGACAGGTAATGCAGCTGCTTGGAGCTCATATTTGAAAATAGGTCATACAATCTCTTACAGGACGTGATATCTAAATCCTCTTTATTTTGGCTAGCAAGTGTCATTGAGATGAGAAAATGTGAGAAGCAGATGTGGGAATTTCTCTTGAAGTAAAAATTTTTTAAAAAATTATTTTATTTTCTTTGCCTCCTGTCTAACAGGAAATTCTTTCTTCTGTTAGTTGACAGAATTGAAAGCATTTCTGTTTTCCCCCTCCTTTTCACTATCCTCTTGTATCTTCCTCTTCCTGATGTGATCTTTGCCTTGCAAAACTTGTCTAATAATTCTGAAAAAAAAGGAGTAGCTCAAAAGGGATATGTGTGTAAGACAGCTCTTACAGCAGTATGCTTTTGAGAAGGCATCTCTGTCTTTAGCCAAGCAAAATAATGCAAAAGAACAATAGAGGTTTAGTGGCAAATCTGCTCAAAAGTTTTATTTGATTCAGTTGAACATTTATTCTTATTGATGCATTAGTATAAAATGTGGTTTCCAAACAATTTTCTAACATACCCTTTCTCTCTATTTGATCGTACTTCATTGTTGTTGACTTGTCTGTGACAACAAATTCAATATTGAATCACTTTTGCTGTTCCTCCATCACTCTGACAATCTGTCCTCCCGAATGAACAAATCACCAGCAGGGACCATATAGGCAGAAAAATCATCCCCTCTCTTCTTTTTATTGATGATGAATAAAAAGCTAAGAGCACCAAGAACTAATAAGAGAAATAATTACTGATCAGGGACAATAATAACTTTCTCAGCTATTAGAGTAAGGCCTGTTACAGCAGGTTTTAGTGAAACATAAAAAGACTAAAATAAAAGTTGGGGCATGAGGATTTGCATTAAGATTTTCTTCCTTCCTCTCTGTATCCACTGGAAATTGGAAGTCCTTGACAAAGAAACCATTTGCTTTGTTTTCTTTTAAATAATATTCTCAAAGTCAAAGGAATCCAAAGCAGTTTAAGATATGAGCTCAGATTTCTGTTATAGCAGTGATCTTGACTGGAAGCCTTTCCCAGTTTAATCATACCCTGGAAATCTTATCTGATAATATGAACACAAATTAGAGCAACGAATACCTCTAGAAAATGAGGGGCAGTAGTTCTGGCACATTACTTAATCAGTGAATGTAGAAAGGATAAGAGGTTTATCCATGTTGAAGCAGGATAAGCACAATTACTGACCTAGTACAGTATTTAATTATTATTGTAACTATTAATTGCTTAAATATGTTCTTAAAAGAGAATATTGCTTTAACAGGAATTTGTGCGCCTGACAGTCTCTGACATGATGACGACCTACATCACAATTTTAATTGGCGATTTTTTGAGAGCCGTCTTTGTTAGGTTTTTCAATTACTGCTGGTGCTGGGACTTGGAGTACGGATTTGTAAGTACCTGATTTTAAATGTCTTTGCTATCCACCACTTCACAATTAAGTAACAAATTTTGTTTTCCTTTCAATACTACACGGTTAACTTTTGGTTAGATACACCATCTTCAAAACCCCTGAACTACATTGTGTTAGCTTTTCTCAGAATTTGCTTATGCCTTAATATTTGTCTTCTTCTTTAGACTTTGGTAACTCTAGGATTTCTCTAATTTATTTGGTTTTGTAAGAACACTGGGTACACACTTTTCACACACTTACAATTTGAACATTCCACAGAATACAATCTCATTGATTGGATAGGTTCTTCTAGCACAGAGTTCTTGTGGAGAAAAATAGGAAAGATCCTCTTATAGAAGTATTAATATATCTATCTATCTATCTATCTATCTATCTATATCACTCTATATATATATATATGTGTGTGTGTGTGTGTTTCATTAGAATTTGTTTAGCTTACCAGAAAGTTTTGATCTGATGCATATGAACACAAATTAATATATGTTGCCTTTCAATTGTTGCTTAAATTCAGTGTATTCAATGTTTGCAACTGGAAATATTCATAAATTACAATTAATAATTAAGATAAAAGAAGAGATGGGTAAGTGATAAAAGATTTGAAAAAACAGAATGAAGGGTCAAATTAGTAGTTCAGAAATAAAAGACTAAAAATTTTCTGTAGTAATTATGCATCTACACTGGAAAAAAAAAAGTATGACACAGGGCTTTCTTCAGCAGACAAAGTGATAATGAGATGCCATGGAGTCCCTTAAGTTCTGAATCTTAAAGAAAAAATTAGAATCAAATACTCAAATTAGAAATAAGATATTCATATTAAACAAAGAAAATGATTGGCAGCCTCTGTCAAGATTAAAAGGAATACTTCAAAAATGCAACAGCTGAAATATGAAAAGAAAATGAAAAATAGTGCTGGAGTTCACTCAGATATTAAATCAATTAAATCATATTCCTCACAATAAATTTCACTGCTGGTGCTATAGTGGAGGACACATTATTTTGACAACGAGTAGCCATTCCAACAGAAATTTTCTGAATTGTTGCTTTAAAATTTACCCAGTACCCAGAACGATTTTTAATTCTCCTTTAACACCTGTCTGTGAACAAATGTCAGAAAGATTTTCAGTAAAATACTGCAAGCTATATTAAAGACTACCCTGTGGCCTTGATTTATATGATTTATTTGATTTATTTCATTATTCACTGATAAGATGCAAGAAGAGGCCTTGCAACATGATTCCAGTGCGCTGCTGCTGTTGGAAATGAGAGTTTTAATCTACTGTAGCTCATCTTAAAACCCTTTTTGCAAACCTAATGAAAACATCTGTATCATTTTTCTTTCAGCCATCATATTCTGAGTTTGATATAAGTGGGAATGTGCTGGGGCTGATCTTTAACCAAGGCATGATCTGGTAGGTGTGTCAAAGCGTGTTGCATCTGCAGGATGGCGGCAGTTATCTGTGTCTGTGAAGGATTTTTCTGAAATCCTGATTGTGTCCCATTTCCTTAATTTGATGGAAGGGCAGAGCAACATGTACCGAACTCTGGTACACTGCAACCAGTGGGAACGCTTCAAAACTATTTCTGGGCTAACATTATTGCACCACATACATCAGGATTTTGCACTAAGTTGGTAAGACCAACCAGTAAAAAGCTGCATAGGTTAATCTCTTGCTTTCGTTGACTGACTGTTTGTTGTAGTGTTTTACTTTGAAATTTAGCCTTTCAACGTACCTTATCACACTTTTCCCATGTTCCTGTGCAAGAGGCCTTAAAGTGAATGTATTTACACTTGTCTGTGCAGCCACATGGATGTGTAAGCAATGCTGCTGGTTCAGCATTAGTCCTCAGATATAGAGGAGAAAAGATCCAGGTTTTCATTCCATTTAGAGTCCTCGTGCAAGATGCTCAGTGTTCCTCAAGAACTGTTCTCTGCAAGCACTGTTGCCTTCTCAGTTCTTGCTAAGGTCTAGTTTTCACATTTACTATGAGTTTGGTGATCAGGCTTTTCGTGTGGTGAAAGCCCTCACTTCTGTAAAGCCCTTTATCTTTTCATTTAAGATATATGAAAAGAGGAAGGAGATATATTAATATAATAAAGCCCGCCATTTTTCTGTACTCAGAAGGTCTTTCCAACCCTAAAGTAAATATATTTCCTGTTTTTAAATAGAATGTCTGAGGCACTCAGGGGCAAAGCAGCTTAGCTTGATCACCTTATCACCTGATCACACAGGCAAGGATTAAGGAAGAATCAGATTCCCGATCTCTTATATTTTGTGTCATTTGGCCAGGAAAATGAATTTAATTGCTCTTCAGTCAGCATGACAAGAAAAAAGGTGTGATTAAAAAAAAATGTGCCAACTATTTCAGTGTCATAACCATGCAACCATATATAATAAAGAAAAAAACATATTCAACAGAATCAAGAAACAGATTGTTGGCATGAAGCACCAAATGACCCTGGCAACAGAAGTTAAAATAAATGTCAATTAAGCAAAAATATAATTCCTAAAAAGGTGCTAGTATACTAATAAAAATAATAAATTATGAATGAAATAATTTTGTTTATACCTAGCTATAGGAGTTGGTAGTACCTAGTTTTAAGGCTATTCTTTTTTACACAACACAAGCAAGATGCTACCTGGGCAAATTAAGGGTGAGTAATATTTCATCAAGTCTTCACTTAATTTGCAGAGAAAGGGGACTTTAAAACAAAAAGTTCATAAAGATAATTCTCTTCATGCACCTTCAGATTTTCTTAAAAAAGCAAAGAGAAAAGACAAGTTTAAAAACCCCATAAAGTTGGTTGTATGAATTTCTGAATGCACTCTGTGCATGGTTGCAAAGCACATTGACAGAGGGAATGGGTGACATACCTAGGAAGACAGAAGTCCAAAGTGGTTAACAATAAAAAAAAATTAACCATAAATAACGAAGTGGTTTTTTTTATTATTTTCTTCTCTTCTAGGATGGGATCTTTTTATGCTCCATGTCTCCCAGCAATCAACGTGTTCCGCCTCCACACATCAATGTACCTGCAGTGCTGGGCAGTGATGTGCTGCAATGTTCCCCAAGAACGGGTCTTCAAGGCTTCCAGATCCAATAACTTCTACATGGCCATGCTACTTTTCATCCTTTTCCTCTCCACACTGCCTGCTGTGTACACCATTGTCTCCATCCCACCATCTTTTGACTGTGGTCCTTTCAGGTTCTTTGCATTTTATCTCCATCTTTTGCTGTTGTTATAATGAACTGCTTCAGCACATCGCAGTGAATGACGCAGTAACGAAAAAGTGCCTCTGTAATAAGCATTAGCACCTGATATGCTGAGTCTTTAATCATGGCGTATTTCTCATTGTGGATAATTCCTGAAGCTGGAATACTGGAAAACTGACTAATTCTTTAGAAAGTTTGACTCAGGTGTAGGACAGAAAATCTTTTATTTTTGTCCGTTTTAATGCAAAAAATTATCATTACCGCTGCACTGAAGAAAAATTATTCTTAAGGAGTAGAGCAGTGACCTGTTGTGCATCAAAGAGATGGCTTTTAGGAAATGTCTGTACGCCCTGTAGGAAGGGCAGATCACAATGTGTGAGGGTGTGATAGATAAAAGACTGTGCTTCAGTCTTTGAATGCTGTGGCTCTTCAGCTCACAGAATTTCATGTGTCTGTGCCACCACTGTGAAACTGAATTTGTTTCTGAAGTCTTCAAGGCCTCCATAGTCTTTGGTCCCTTCTAAACACTTAGGTGTGCCCTGCAAATGCACACCTTGCATCCAAGCTAGTTTAGACTTTGCCACAATTTCTCCTTTTGTGCACAGTACCTGGAAAGTCTAGGATCATTTTCATCATCTTAACCTGCCAGACAACATGGGATACAATTACAATGAGTTGTATCACATGAAAACGGACAAGATAAGAAATTAAAAATTTTAAAAGTCCTTAGCCTTTGTCTTTGAACAAAGTGTTAATGAAGCAAGAGTAGGAGAATAGTAAAACAGACATTCTGGTTGCAATGCAAAGTTAAAATAATACATTACTGTTGTGAATAAAATGACATTTGTATGATCCTCAGTGCACTTTGCATAGGAGCAGAAGTCTCACCACATTAAATTTGGCCAAAGGCAAAATGACTGAGATTGTCATCGCAATAGTCTCAGGTACCTAAAAGGGAGAACCACATGACAAGAAAAAATTCTGATGAGACAGAAAATTGCTTGAATTTCGAGAAAAATTTATAACAACACAAGAGACAAAAATTTAGATTTTTTTTTTTTTTAATTTGAGTCCTAGCAAAAAAATATTGAGGGAGATATTTGGGGTCACATCTGAGTACCAGCAGTTATTGAATCGGGTATTAACTAAATGATGAGACTACTCCTCAAAATGAGAAGGACAATGCTTGCCACTTTTTCTCTGTCACGTGCAGAGATATGTTGTTCTTCATCAAAAAAATGAAACCTTTAATGTAACTTTTAATGGGGAGCAGTCGAAACTGATGAAGATTCATGTGGCCGCAGTATAGGTAATGCTACAGTTGAACATCCAGTGAATAAATACTGGATGTATTTAAATACTGGATGTAGAGCATGCCTCTACATTTAAATAATGAAACATTTTCCTGTTGGTAACTCAGTGCCCATCCTTTTTGAAATTTGTGAAACTTTTGGGGTTTAGTTTAGGTTTTTGTTTTGGGTTTTTTTCTTTGGTGGTGTTTTTTTTGTTTTTTGTTTTTTGTTTTTTGTTTTGTTTTGTCTTTTGGTGGTTTTTGTGTGTGTTTGTTTTCTAATTTTAATTTTAATTTTAATTTTAATTTTTATTTTTATTTTTATTTTTATTTTTATTTTTATTTTTATTTTTATTTTTATTTTTATTTTTACTTTTACTTTTACTTTTATTTTTATTTTTATTTTTATTTTTATTTTTATTTTTATTTTTATTTTTATTTATTTATTTTAAAAAAATTTTAATCCATTCATTAAAGCAACGTATGCAACTCAACAGAGACCTGCCAGGAGTAGGGAAGACAGGACAGAATTAGCAATATTGCAGTAGAGAAAGCTTTGTGTGTGCTGGAGAGCATGAGGAGAGCAGGTAATGGAGTTTCTCATCTACAGTGAGTGGGTAGGGCAAGTAGAGAGAAAGAACAGGTCTGAAGACTTCTACCTGCAATATGTTTATATTACTTGAAAGGGTGTAAACATTGAGAATGAGCTAAGAAAAAGACCCATTTGTTAGAAATATTTTACCAGAACTGAAAAGCAGTGACAGGAAACTGCAGTGACTGGACAATCAGGTGGCAATTTGGTGACAATTCCTACAACTAAGGAAAACTACTAATTAGACTTGATATACAGAGACCTACTTTGCCAGTATTGTCCAGGTTAAAAATGTCAAACTTTTGTGCCCTGAGGCACAGAAAAAGCCAAAATAAACAGAAAGGGACTTTTGGAACACCTATTGATACACTTCTGAAGGAAAGCAGTCTAGGAAGAAAACACTTTCTAATAAGCTGGAACAATTACATATGAAGGTAACTAGATTTCTGCAACAATAAGAAAAATGTCCTGAAACATAGCCACTGACTTGTGTAGCATTGGTACACACCAAAGAGAGAGGAGAATCGGGCTGAGCGAAAAACAAGTGCAAACAGACCACTTTTTGCTTGTCAACCATAAAACCCAGGATTTTAATTTTTCCCCATGTCTTCACAGAGCACAAATAGTACTTCACTCATTGGTTGGTGGTATGGAGTTCACAGCTCATACACTGATTCACTGAGGAATAATTTGGGTGGTAACCTGGCAAAATCTATTAGCATACAATAAGAATTTTGGTGTCTGTTTTCCCCCTTAGACTACATAAAAACTACTTTAGACAATATTCCCTTCAGAGTGTAAAGTTTTAAATAATGTTAACATAATATTTATTATCCTTTTTCCAGGTTTGATGTGATGTGATTAACTTATATATTCATAGTTGCTATAATATTAGTATGTGATTTATTGTCAACTTTTCTGTTTAATAGTGGGAAGACTAGAATGTATGAAGTCATATCAGAAACTCTGGAGCATGACTTCCCTTCCTGGTTTGGGAAGGTATTTGGTTATGCCTCTAACCCTGGACTTATCCTACCGTTTATATTGCTTATGGTGTACGTATAGAAGGTTAACTCAATTCTTTCTTTATCTAAGGTCTGCTAAGTTTCTTTCACTCTCAATCATCACTGCCTGAATATCTAACAAATGCAGTGCTCATTGTCCAGTGATGAGTGTCTTGAAGAATTCATGAGTCTTTTCTTTGAGCATATGTAATGTGCATTTGCAGAAAGGTTAATGTCTCTTTTTTGTTCAATGGCTTTCTTTTTGGTTTAGTTATACCTTTAAAAAATGTCGTTCCTGCCACAAAAGTTACAAAACTACTAAAAGGCAAAAGGCCCATAGGGAATTTGTAGTGCTGTGACATTGATCAGCTTGTCTACTATTCAGAACAGCACAGCATAAATCCTTAGCAAGTATAGTGGAAACATGAACATGAGTTATCCTCAGTAATTTTCAGCAAACCTGATATTCAGTGCCTTTACACGTAAAAACTGTAGTCTCTATTATTTGGACAGGGGTGTGGCACAGGGTTTTGGGGACTTTGTGAAATGAGGCTAGTAGAGATTTTTGTGAGTCAGTACCTAGGAAAGGAAAATGACCCCAGAATATTTGCTCTCAGAGATTTTATTGAGTCCAGTTTTATCAGGGCATTTTAACCTGCTGGGTTGGGTTATTTTATTTGGTTATTTACCATACTGCTGAGCTAAAAGTTAATTCTATATGGAGATGAGCTGGGATTTAACATTGCATTGAAGAAGTGCAAGTAAATGTAGAGAAGATTACAGAACATAATAGAAATTACAAAAGGATTTTATATGAACAATATGAAATATTGAGATGAAATTTTGCCAAGGTTCACTTAACATCATATTCTATTTTAACCCTAAGTCATAAAGGGTAAGGACACTAAAAATAAATAGAGAGAAGAAAAAAAAGAGAGAGGGAAAATACAAGGCAAAATCAGGGAAAGAAGAGGAAAAAGCATATGTTGATTAATTACTTACTCTTTACGTCACTTAAAGACTTCATAGCAGATTTTTTCTTATTAAATCAGAAACTTAATTAATTAATTAATTAAACTACTAATTTCATGGAGTTATCAAAATAGTAATTCCATACGCTAAAAGATGAAGATAGTTTTGCTTAGTAGAAGAAGGAGGCAAAAATTTAAAAAAAAAAGGAATATTATTTTGGTTGTTTATTACTTGGCAGTATTTCAGATTGCTTACTATATTTGTTCAGAAGCTTTCATAAATATGATTTACTCATTCTTAAGGTATGTCATGTAACTTACTTAACTTTTATAAGTTGTTCTATAGAGGTCACTTCACAGTTAAGCACTCCTTAATGAAACATCTTTCTTAAATACTGTAAAATTGAATGTAGAATATTAATAGATAGAATAATTTCTTTCGTTTTCTTCCCCCTGAAATAACAGTGCCTTCTTCATAATGTAAGGAAGCACATTGTTCATTGTCAAAATACTAGTACCGATTAAGCACAATAAATGAGAAAAGATACAGACCTTATATTATCACAACTGTAAGGGTTGCTGTAGGAATGTTGTGAGTCTTTATATTTAAATCATTGTCTAACAAGAAACTATCATTCTTTAAATTTAGCCTGAGTCTTTATTATCTCAACGCGACATCCAAATCCTACAAGGAAGCTAACTTGGAACTTAAAAAGAAGTTACAAAGTGTAAGAATAGAGACTTATTGATTTTTTTGCATTTGACTAAGTATTAGAGAAGCTGTTCAGGTCACTGAAAGATCCCTTCTCTCTCCCTGTCATTAGCAAGCAGAAGAAAACAAAAGAAGAAATAAACAAAAGGCACAAAAATCAAATGAACAAGAGGAAAATCCATTTGAGACAGAACTGCCACAGGCAAAGCCTAAAGGAGACAAGCAGGATGAATCCACTCCAAACAAAGGTGAGAACTGGTTTGAATGCCTCAGGATGAGGAATTCATGTACGTGTGATCCTAGTCTTACTCAATGACTTGGCTGCTTCTTCTGCTATAATCTCCTGAAACACGTTTGCAATACTGAATCTACAAGTATTAGCCTAATCTCCAGTTCACATGTCTTTCTTTGGCTTGTTTAAGAAATATTGCAACATTATTCCATGCCTAGCAGCACCAAAGCAAAAAGCTGAACTATAATGAACTTAAAGTCCCAGTCCTGCCAAAAAAATTAAAGCCTGGTCTAAGCGTTAGTGATCTTTCTTATCTATCACTAACCAGACAAAGCCTAAATCTTCTACCCTTCTGTTGTATTTCGTTGACCCAGAGCTACGCAGGAAAGCATTTTTCACCTGTGCCAGGTTCACCTGGAGAAGGTGTACTGAGAGCACAGTAGGCAATCCTTACCAGAAAGCCTGGCTGGGGCAGGTGGGTGTCTGTCTGTCCTGAGGGATGTTGCTGGCGGTTTCCTTCCCCTCCTCATGCATGTATGCCCCACAGCCATTAAACTGCATCGAGCCTAGGAGAGAAACCCAAGTTAGAGATGATTGTCTTTGCAAGAGCCATGTGTAATTACTGCCTGCATCACCATAGATAGATGGTATCTAAGTGCATCTTGAGAAAGTCCCCACCTGCCCTCAAGGCAGCCTTGCAGAAAGAACTGGATGGAAAACACAGCAGAAAGGTCATGAAGGTGCATAACCCCAGGTCTTGGCAGGGGAGGCCCAGATTTTGTACAGCACTCTAGGGTGGTCAAGCAGCTGCTGGGTTTCCCTGTCAGGGAACTTCTGATTTGTGTGCTCATTTGTTAATTCTGTCCTCCAAACACATTTCAGACAGCAAGAAAGGACAGGATGGCAACGAATCAAAGAAGGCAGCCCAGCCGCAAGAAGCCAGCTCCTCTCAGACACTCCAGCATCCTGGCCCTGCCCTGAATGGCCACTGTCCTCCACAGGGCAGAGGAGGAAACCTTCCTCCACCATCCATAGCTGTGACAAGGCCACCAGGGCCCAGGAGGCCTGGAATGCCAGGCTATCCACCTGGAAATCCGTGCCTCCCAGGGATGCAGCCAGGAATGCCCAGGGGCCCTCCCATGTACAGATAAGAAGCCTTAAGAATAGTGTAATATGATGAAGGACACTGAAGGATGGAAGAGTGGCCCTAAACCCAAACACACTTGTCTAAGAGCAGAACCTCACCATGTTTGTTGTAAATCTTCATGTGCATAGAAGTAACACATGTGCTTCAGTTTTTTGCAGCATGGGAGCTTGAGAAGAAAACATGGCATATGTCTTCTTGCGTTTAGAGATACTGTGAAAATGTGTTGCCTGTATCAATAAATTGCTAAAATTACAGATTTTTACTGGGGATATGTGTTAGAAGAGTGGAAAACAATTTGTATTCAGATTTTTATTGGGGATACTTGTTAGAAGAGTGGAAGACAATTTGTATTCAGTTGACTTTTCTTAAATGCTTAAAAGAAATTGTGTCCCTAATATCTTTTCCTTGTCCTTAGAAGAATATGTCACTGAAAACACAGCTCTTTATAAAGTGTATGAGAATCAGTTAAACCCTGCATATATCCTGTCCTCTTCAGGTCATATATGTGTAGCCAAAGATTTCAGATTTTACATGGGAAAACTAGGATCAAAACTAGGGAAAGCTGCATGATTTCATTTAAGTCTCTGTAAAAATATTAAAAAGGAAAAAGAAAAGCAATAGTTTACCTGTAACTATGAAGAAAATTTAACTCCTATTACACTACCACTTTTAGCTAGTAATAGTTTTATCACATTCTTAAAGACTAGAAATAAATTTAAAAAGTCAGAGTGGTAAAGGAATATCTTCTGTGCAGGAAAATGTATTTGGGGAATGGAGGTAAGACATTCATTAATTTCACCTAAATGCTGTAGTGGCATAGAGACATTTAACATTGCATAAGAATACGTACAGTATTATCTTCTCTGTGAATTTATGACTGGATACTTGTATTGGTCTCTACATAGCCCCAGGTGGAACAGTATTTTTCTGACAGGTCTTGTGGAAACACAGGATAGATGTAAGCCCAGGGGCAAGTTGATGTTACTTATTCCAATGAGATAGGTTAATTTTTTGGTTCTGATCTTATTTCCTTTTTCAGAACGTTGGTCTTAATAATTATTTTAAGGGTCACAAGATTAATAACAAAATCAATCAACTGATGGTATTCCAAAAAATAAATGTAATTCCGTTGAGGACCTTATGTGTAATGGAGGCTCGTTTTGTATAGTAGAAAAATCTTGACTATATCCTAGTGTAAAACAATCTGTGACATCACAAAACAATTTCTTTGTAATTAAATTTTGGAACTTATTAAAAAAAGGCTTACAACGGCCCCCTCTGCCCCCCCTGCTGCCCCAGCATAATCTATGTATCACTATAAACCACAATGATCCAGATACAACTTCTAGATCAAGTGGTCTTTAAATCAATTGCCAGAGCCTGAAAGGATTAACCAAAGGAAAGCTCACTTTGTACTTGACTTGATTATTGCAGTGCTTCCATTGAGTGTTGACTAGTAGACATGTCTGGGATGCTGTGAGTCTTATATTCTAAATTAGAGAAAGTACAGATAAGTGCAGTGTAAGTTGTTTCATCTTTCGTCTCATCTATGAACTCCAGACTCATGGAAAAAGTACAGTAATTCAAACTGTTTAATAATTTGAAATTTTCTAACAGGATTAACTTTTAAACTGCCTATGTCTCTAGCCCGGAAACACAAGATTGCCAGTTGTCTTACTGAAGCTAAGCATGAGACCCAGTATTCTAATGTTTTCATGCTTTTAACATAAACTTTTTCCTACAAGCTGGGCTTGGTCTATCCTGAAATATTGACTTGCACAGAGATTTTATCTCATTGTTTGTCAGCATTTCATAATAAAAAAACTATGGGTATTCCTTAGAAAACAGATTATTTTTTATAGAAAAGGTGAAGAAACTGAGTTTAAAGGTAGTTTATAGCTTGGTGATCCTGCTGGGTTTTTCAAGAGGTGTTGGAGTAAATTAGAGTTGTAAAGTACTTTTAATGCAGTCTGGTTCCCTAAAATGGAGAGGGATGTTTACATCATGTACACAGACCTTAATATGGGTTCCTTTTTCTGTCAGGAGTGAAAATTTTCTGTGGATGTTAAAGGCTTTCTCATTGTTAATGGGTTTAGTATTTCATTCTGTGGGATTGCTTTACATCATGAATGGAGGAGAGACACAGCAAAGAATCCACCAGCTGAAATTATTCTGGGGAGCTTTCTGTTAGATCTGTATGCTGTATTGATTTTCAACAATCAATGTGTTCTCAAAATATGCATGTATGTGCAGAGATGAGCATGTAATAGCCAATATGAATAACAGTAGCAAAGCTAGATGTTGTTCATCAGGTTGCTGTGACTGAAAATAAGATATTTATTCTTGTTCTTTGGTATTTAAAAGTAAATGTATTTCATCACTGTTTTGTGATGCTGTGATTTCAGTACAACATAGAAATGTTGCGAATGTTAGGATGCAAAAGCACTACCAGCATCATATTTGGGTGTAAACATTCTCTGTGAAGTATTTTCTTGTATTTACATCCTTAGAAGGTTTTAGGTTAGTGTAAAAAGCTGAAAGATATTTGGCATTAATAATAACTCAAGGTAGGAATAAATATAATCTCCCTGTGCGTCTGGGTAAAAACTGAATGTACTGATCTGTACTTCAAGTCTCTGATTATTTTATTCTGCTTAACATGAAGATTTGAAGAAAGGAGGTAGTATTTGACATCAGAATATTTTGCATTCTTTTGAGATATAACATCTCAGTTGCAGTGCATAGTCATAGAAAGTTATGAATCATACCTGTTGAGGTGTTAGTAAAGTAATAATGAAAAATAGTGTTGCACACTTTGGGGCTTGTTTTAGTCATTGGCTTTTTTTTGAAATGTTCTGCACATTTTTACATAATAGTCTGTGCTCTTAATGTCACAGGTACATAAATTTTAAAAAATATTGGTGATTTAGTTTTGAAATTGCAAAAGGAAAGAGAATTTCCAATACCTGTGGTTGATTTTCTGCTTAGATCCATTCTTATATGTGTACATTGCTATCACACACAACTAATGATCTGTTCAGTAAATAATGTTCATCACTTACCATTTGAGTCCTTCGTCTGTATCTTCTCCAGCTCTCCACAGTTGTGGAAATCTTTTAATATTTCACATTTTTAATCTGTTGTGAAGAACTTAATAAATAAATAGAACCAGAACATTTTTCCTTCTTTTTCTCAGAAATAGATAAGAGAAAAATTCATTTTGTAACTTGCTGTCAATAGTAGTTATAACCAATTGTCTCAAAATACTGTATCAGTTATATTATTTCAGTTATATCGGAAATACTTAAATTCCATAATTCTTAGAGCCAATAGTTTTCAATCAATATTCATTTTACCCATCAAAATTATAATTTTAAAATACTGAACTTTCTGACTATAAGATGTTACATGTAGTTATCCCAAGTGATTGATCCACAAGCTAAAAACTACTTTCATGCAATGAGCTATCCAAAACAGATAGAATTAGCTAACAGAAGATTGGGACAATCAGGTTGCATCACTGACAGGCAATTTGTCTTAGATTTTTAAACTTAAATAAATAAAAATAAAACCTTTTTATTGCTTGGAAAGATTAGTAGAAGAAAGATAAAATGTGATATGTAATAATTGTAGGAAACAAAATCTTCTAAAATAATTTCATAAGTTCTTAAAACATGAAGGCCAGTTCTTGAGCAAAACACCAATAACCACTGGAAAGATGATATCAATCTAAATTATATAAAGTAACAATCTGATCCTTATATTGAGAAAATATGTAGCAAAATTTCATTGTAATTAACATGGGAATTATTTCTTGCTAGCTGAAAGTAAATGTGACATTTCAAAACTTTTTTTTGTTAAATCACCTAAGGACTGCTCTGCAGATAGATCCATGGGTCCAGATACCTAGGATAAAAGGTAATTGTAGAAAGTCTGCAAGTCACACTCACTTGTTTAAAGGAATCTTATTTAAAACACTGAGGACATTCTTCCCAAATGCTGGTAAGCCTAGGAGGCTTTTTGATGTGATCTGATTAGTGAGAGACGTTCTGCCTGAATTAAAGTGCAAAATGAGACCATATGTTGAAGTAAATAATATCACAGGATCACAGAATCACAGAATAAACTGAGTATAGGGATTTTATTTGACACTAAATAAGAGGTAGAGACATAAAAAGAAATAGAAGAGAGGTTGTGGAGGTGGGGATGCAGAGAGAGAGAGAAAGGCAGAGAGCTCAAGCTGAAGGTATTCACCACCCATGGATCCAGGGGCATCTCACTAGTTCTTCTTCATCCTGGGCTTCTCCATGGTGCAGATCCAAGAACTGTTCTTCTGGGGATACCACCTTTATACATTCCAAGTTTCTGGTATCCGTGGGGTAGTAGCAGGCGCTGTTCTCATAACTTGGTGGGGTATGTGTATGAGCATTCCCTTCCTTTCCCAGAGTTTGTCACACAGGGAATTTTTGTCCAGATATGTTAACCATGATGTGCTAGCCAGATCTCACCTCTCCAGGCCTGGAATTAGTGCCTTCCTGTCATAATTATTATCTCAAGTTCCTGCTGTGGTGGTCTATCTTATGGCACATCCCTTCTGTGGCGGTCTATCTTGTGGCACATTCCTTCTGTGGCCTTGATAGTGTTTTGAGATAAGCAACTGTGCCCTTAGAGTCCTTACACGTGTAAATAACTAAGCCTGAATGACTCTAAAACCTCTTATATAATTTTAAAGTCATGTTCTTGTTGCCAGTGTATTGCACCATTCTGGCACCTTCTGGTGTCTCTGACGACCACACAAAACAATGATGCTGAAGGACCATAAATTAGCCATGTTCCAGCTGCAAATGCAATAAAAATAGAGAAGTGTTTGTTGCGGTTTTTAACAAGCAGTTTCTTATTTTCAAGATCGGCCTCAGTCCTACTACATGAGAGCAGACTGACAGTTCTGTCTGTGCCACTGCTGCTCTTGTGTGCTTCATGCAGATGGGTATTCTCAGTTTGTAAACTGTGCTCTCTAATATTATCTGCTAAAATAAGCTCCTTGGCACTTGGTGTTTCCTATCCTCAAATGAACTTTGCTGCACAGTGGAAAGCAAATGCTCTGTCATTTCCAGAAACAGAGGGAAGTGGCATAACATGTATTGGAAGTGAGATACTCTGAGGCATGGTGACAATTTACTATAAATAACAGCTTTCAGAGAAACTTAATGCCCACCATCTGCCGGTATAATATGAAGATACTTTTATCACCAGGCAAGACTAGGAGTAAATCTGTCTGTCTATCTATCTATCTATCTATCTATCCATCTAACAGCTGATGTCCTAAGTTCCAAAGCACGTTATGTGTTAATATCTGGTCTCCTCTCCTGCTTCAGTATTGCCTCGCAGGGGCAATTAAAAACCTGTGATTAAGGCATGTTGTCCAGGCAGCTCCCTGTTGCCTGGAATTGAAAGAAAAACTTCCCAAACAATATTAAAGTGGTAATATAAAGTGCAGTTCTTTAATGAAAGCTTTCAGGTGCACAAAATATATCTATATGTGCATGCACGGTATCAGATTTCCACACTTTTAATGAGTTTGATTAATTACCATATCTAGCAGGTACATCCAATAAGAGACTGGTTGTCCTGGTAACCCACTCTTGGACCTGCCCTACTGGAGAGACTCCAAGGGGTTCCTTGCCCTATATTTTGTTATGTCTCCTAAATACTGGTGTAAAAGAGGGTGTCCTTATTAGAAATTTTTTTCTTTAAAATAAGACTAAACAGAATCTCAAGAAGGTGGCGTAAATGTGTGAGAAAGGGTAACCTACTATTCTAAAGTGTAGGAAAGTGTTAAAAACTATACACCTATATATATAAAAAAATCTACAAAGCTAAAAATATATTAAAAATATATAAAAGGAAAAAATCTTTAGGCATCATACCCTCTACCCCAGACATTCTCTCCATATCAGGGTGCTGAAGACACTGGGAATCCTGGTCAACAACCACTGGGCCCACATCTTCTAAACATTGCCTTAAATCAAGGAGAACTTAAATCACGGGGCTGTCTCCTGGCATACTTGTTCAGTGGAGATACAAATGAATCTTTACCAGTACAGAGGTGCCTTTAACATGGGCTTGCTCTCTGGTTTGGTACCCCTTTGCACTAGGCTTTTAATAAAACTTCCATGGGAGTTTGCAGCGGGATCAATGAAGAGCAGACAGATGCTGACGAGAGGAAGACAGTGACTTTCCTTCCCTGCCCTGTGTAGTACTGTGGTTGTGGCTGTAGTTCCTCTGCCCTGGTGACAAGCTGGTCCAGCCATGCCCCATGGGACCAATCTGACAGAGCAGAAGCAGAATCTGTTTTTTTCCTGAGCTGCGACGCTACCTTGGGAGGCTTCTCACCCTTTTCCAGACCTGCAGCTCCTGCTCCTTTATGCCCCGTACCTGGGACAGAAAAGGCACAGCATGTCTGCGTATCCTCTCTGTTCATGAAACATATCCATGCTCTGTCTGTGAAACTGGCAATGCCTGTGTGTTGAGCATGCACACTACACTAGAGGCACTGTGCTGGGATGGCCATGCCATGGCTGAGGCAGGAGGAGAGGTGCTCTGTGTTTGACCAATGTTGTTGAAAGTGCAAACTGTCCAGGCAGTCCTTTTCTGACTGTAGGACTTCTTTTACACACGGGATCCATCACTTCATTCCTGTTTTGATGTATAGATGACAGAAGTGCCAGTACTCTTCCTCTTGCTCTTAATTGAGTCAGAGGCTAAAATGGTATTTGCTTACTTAATGTATGAGTTTACTTCACTGTCCTATGGTCAGTTCCATATGCAAGTTTACAGAGTACCACTAGAATGCCACTGGTTATATGTATGGTTATTTAGGCCTTTACCTGGGTGAAGCCAGGCTAGATATGTTTACTTTTTAAAGATTGTATCATATCTCTGACATGACTCTAATGCTTTCTAAAAGACACACATTAACTCTTTGAATCCTACCTTTAGCTTGTTCCTTTATCTGAAGGTGCCTCTCACCCTAATAAAATTTGGTTGGTAAAATCTTTTCTGTATTTTTATATTCCAGAGTGTTTGAACTAGGAAATAGTTTGTCTCAGTAGTTCACCAGTTTTAACTGAAGAAGGACAAATATGTCACATTTTTCTTGTCAGTATCTGAACTTAATGAAATTGTCCCTCAATTCTTCCTTGTCTTTCTCTCTCTCCTGAAATCTTACTCTCTGCCTTTCTTTCTTGCTAACTGTGGACATCGCTTTTAGTTTAGCTTCTACCCTATTCAGTCTATCACTTCAAAGTAAAGATCATAACTTAGCATTTATGTTCATTGACTGCAGAAGGATGCCTGGTGTCCTCACTTTATTAATTGCTGATTTTAAGTTGAATTTGAATTTAGAAAAAAAAGGAAAATTACCTTCACTTTTTTATTTCCAACTATTTTATGTTGTGAAATTTACTGACTACATCATGCCCTAAATTATAGGTGAACGTTTTGAGGTTGCTTAGCCTTTTTACCTGTTTGTGAGGAACCCACTGCAAAGGTGCTCTAAATCTAACTAGGATCTTTGAGAGCTACAAATAAATGATGATCTAGGTGTGCGAGTACCTAACCATTAGTTCACACTGATATGGGCCATCAGATATGTATTAATCTATTACCTGTATGCATAATAAAAAATGTTTTTAAAGCTTACAGTGAAGTAAAAAGGACTTTTTTCCCTTCCCTTCTACTTGCCTCAAAAAAAAAAAGGAAATATAAAGAAAAACAAAGAAAATTTACATGTGCCTTGGTCTTCTCTCCAGTAGAGGTCAGGACAACATAAGATATTTCCCAGCATCTGTGTGAGTGACTGCTTTAGGAAAGAATAGATCGTTACTACTTGATCCCGTAAAAGTTGACAGAACTAAGGCTGCTAAACTTTCAGATCAACGGGGAATTTGTGGAAGTGCCAGAAGTCTGCTGATATGATGTTTCAGCTGATGCCAGTGGTACAAGTTTTGCTGTTCTGTGGCTATCTAAAAGAAACAAATAATTTAATAGGCCATATGAAATAGTGCATGGGAAAATTCAGGGGAAAAAAACCCCTTTCCAACATTAAAAACCTTAAAACATTAAAAGCTAGGATCTAGCTATCACTATACAATGTGGAGTAAGTTTGCTTTGTCTCTTATAAGACACTAGAAAATTAAAACAGTGTGGGAATCTTGCCGCAGGAAATGAGGAATACAAATTCCAGGAGAGTGTGAATAAAAAACCCACATCATCATAGAATCACAGGATCATAGAATCACAGAATGGGTAAAGCTCGAAGGAACCACTCTGGGTCATCTGGTCCAACCTCCCTGCTCATGCTGGGTCATCCCAGAGCACATGGCACAGGATTGTATCCAGATGGTTCTTAAATATCTCCAGTGAGGGAGAGTCCACAACCTCTCTGGCCAATCTGTTCCAGTACGTGGTCATCCATGCAGTAAAAAAGCTCTTCCTCATATTCAGCTGGATCTTCCTGTGCATCAGTTTCTGCGCATTCTCCCTTGTCCTATTGCTTGGCACCACCAAGAGGAGCCTGGTCCATCCTCTTGGCACCCTCCCTGCGGAAACTTACATTGATGAGATCCCCTCTCAGTTGTCTCTTCCTGAGGCTGAACGGGCCCAACTCCCTCAGCCCTTCCTCGTAAAAGAGATGCTCCAGTCCCTAAATCATCTTCGTAGCCCTCCACAGGACCCACTTGCTCCAGGAGCTCCATGTCCCGCTTGTACTGAGGAGCCCAGAGCTGGACACAGCACTCCAGATGTGCCTCACCAGGGCTGAGTAGAGGGGCAGGATCACCTCCCTCGACCTGCTGGCAATGTTCTTCCTAATGCACCCCAGGATACCACTGGCCTTCTTGGCCACAAGGACATGCTGCTGGCTCATGGATAGATGTTGTCCACCAGGATCCCCAGGTCCTTCTCCACAGAGCTGCTTTCCAATAGGTCGCCCAGCCTGTGCTGGTGCATGGAGTTGTTCCTCCCCAGGTGCAGGATCCTGCATTTGCCCTTGCTGAATTTCAGAAGGTTCCTCTCTGCCCATCCCTCCTGCTCGTCAAGGTCCCTCTGAAGGGCTGCACAGCACTTGGGTATCGGCCACTCCTCCCAGCTCGGAGTAATCAGTGAACTTGCTGAGGAGGCATCTGCCTCTTCATCAAAAGCATTGTTACTGGGCCCAATATTGAACTTTGACTCATACCTATAAGGACAGGCCTCCAACTACCCCTTATGCCACTGATAACCAACCTCTAATATCTGCCATTCAGCCAGTTCTCCATCCATCTCATCGCCATCAGCAGGGTATTTTTTTTTCACAGTATCTTTGCTAGCAATATTTTACTCCTTATGTAGGATTATCTGTCTGTACTGTTTTATGGTGTGCCAAAGATACATAGCAGAATCACACACGTTACTTTTCAAGTGATGGTGTAATCTCTGCACCTGTGTTGAACTTTGGTTACATTCCAGCAAGACCGCTTGAATCTTATCTTTTAGTTTGGCTTCTCTTGCTAGGGTTGGTCTACAAAAAAATACATGGCCATCCAAAATGACTCAGCTGAGATCTCTCTGTTAGACGGTCAAGGAATTGGTGGATACTTTTCCTGTGTCATCTCCACCCAGCAGAGAGATACAAATGAGGGGCAGTACCCAAATCCACAAAACAAAGGCATTTAACTCGCACTTCTGTGACTTGCATTTGGAATAAGAGTAAAATTTTCCTCTTCTGGCTACCTTGTCTGAAATTGCCTGATGTTTCTGTGAACACATCTTTCCACTAAATTACTCTGATATCCATATGTCTCCTAGAATATTCCTAGATGTGCTTAAAACTTTACAGTTTCAAGCGCCAAAAGCCAGGCTGCCCAATATATGCCTAAACTGTACAAGGAGTAACAAAATCAGTTTCAGGCTGAAATCCTGTCAGCTGCAAGCTTTGCAGACTACAGTGTGAACAGTCAGGCTAGTGCTCCCGTTTTTCTGTCCTAGGGTCCTAGTGGCAAATGGATTTTGTTGAGCAGGACTCCAGTGTGAAATTTCAGACACCAGGTTTTACCCAGTGTCTTTTGCCTCTCCAGGAAATATCGCTACAGCAACCTGCTCTGTAGATGGCACTTTTTCCTTTCCTCCTGTTTCACCAGTAGCAAAGCATCCCTGTGCCACAGATAGACTCCAGAGCCCAGTGATTTTAGGGCCTATTCCCTGCAAATGCAGGAAACTCGCTGCTAACCTGTGTGCTGTGTTTAGTTGCCTATTACTCACCATTTTTGCAGTTGTTAGTTTAGATGCTTAGCATGCAATATTTTTCAGATTTCTTTTCAATGTTCTTAAAATGCTCACTTGGATATTGAGATTTCAGGGTGCCTCCTGGAAATGTTCACAGACAGCAAGGATGTGTTACAGGTAACATTTATGTTTTTTTGTTGGTCTCCTATCCTAGGAAATCACAGGTGTGTTCTAGGAGAGATTCCAATGAAGAGTAAAAAAAAACCCAAAAAAACCAAAACCCCCCAAAAATTTTTACTGTACCTCTGCACATAATTTATATGGGATTGTGACATAAAATGTTTGATTATTCTCCCAGTCAGATTATGAAATAAAGAATATTTCAATCCTAGGTTAAAATGGGATCCTTTCTTGTTCTGCAGTAATTATATAATTTTCATTCATGTGTTTCTTATTGCACTGACAGACTAGGCAAGTTAAACTACTGTTGTGCCATCATGTCCTTGAACCTAGAATATTTCCTTTATATAAATTCTTTTGTAGGTACTCTTTTGACAGATTATTTGTCTTCGTCTATAGATTTTTTGTTGCGGTTGCTGTTGAGGAAATGTTAGTATTGCATTATGGCAAAGGAAAAATGTATTTACCATGAAGAGAATATAAGACTGATCTGTCAAAAATGTTGTAAGAAACAGATTTTACAGATGTTCAAAACATTCCTGAAATCCACATTAATAACTGCATCAAAGATTGAGCTGATTGAACTGATCAACATCCTACCCATTAGTAGGTTGTCAATGATTCTGCTCTTTTTGCATCTATTTTATAAATATTGGCAAGAAAAGGGAATGTATAATAAAATAACACATAAATTGAATAAACCATTTGCTCTCCCTTGCTGCATAGGTTCATAAACGGCTTCTTCTCCTTTGCTAGCTATGGAGTATCACTGTCAATATTACTGATGTCTGCAGGAATTTCAGCCTTATGGACTTGCATTTCTTCTAAGTCTAATATTAACTATGAATTCTCTGAATTTGTTCATTATGCCAAGTGTGTTCTATGTAAATTTTTTTCTCAAATCTAAATTCTTCATATGCATATACTGATCTCTAGTCTTACTGTAAATGTACTCCTTAAGGAAATATATAAGGAAGAGCCATAAAGCTTAGGACCTGGACTTTTTAGGTGATGGTTTAAAAATATCATGAGGATGGAATGTTTAATTTACTTTTGCTTTCAAAAGTTGTAACCAAAAAAACATGCTTACAAAGGCTAAAACCTCATAATTGACCAATTTTTTCTGCCTGTTAAACAATAATATTTATTTCTACCTCTACAAAATATTCAGTGTGGTTTTCTGCATCAAACACATATTGACAGCATAACTTTTCTCTTGACATAGAAATATGTTCTCCCTCCTCAGTAAGGATTCCTGATTTATTTTATGTCTTTTCTCCTGATTTGTTTTTCAAGCTTTGTTTTTTTAAGTCTGTAAAGTTTCTGGGAGATGAAATCTTGTCTGCCTTCTTCCCTGGAGTACTTCTGCCTTTGTCTGATTATTATGAACGAGATTTGACCTTCCAGTTCTGGATTTTACCAGGTGATTGTACTTCATTGTCACACACATTCATGGGTTTGTGCATCAGTGTTTTAAAGAAACAAGATTTCTCATGGAGAGCACAACGACAAAAAAGTAAACAGATTTTTTTGTTTAATTATGTAATGTCTTATTTATACAGTAAGAATTTCAGTTTTAAATATTTAACTTATTTCTGGATTCTCTAAACTGGTGTGCTCTTTTTTCTGTCCCCACTTTTCTTTTACATTTTCCTGGCTGAATAACATTGTTATTAGTCTCACTTTCAAAATGATTTATTCCATGAATCTTTCAAAACAACAGTTACTTTTAAAGAGGTCCATTTTCTTTCAGTATAAAAGAGTTAAAGTGCATCTTTCAGACAAAACAATTACCTTGTGTGCTAGGGAAGTAGGCACAGAGAGAGGCAATGAAACCACCGTGACCTTGACCGTATGTTTGGTGAGACAGAAAAGGCCTCTGTCTCTTTCTATACGTCTCTTTCTTCCTATATGTCTAATCTGTCAAAGTCTTTAATTTTTTTATTCTCCTTTTATAAAATAAAATTTTGCCATGTTCTGTTCTTGTAAATATACTCCATAATAAAATGACTTGCAAAGGACATCATATTTGTGTATCAGTTGCACAGGATTAGTACTTAAGTGTAAGTTTTTCAGTCAGCAGAAAAAAAGGGAAATAAATAGCATGTGCAACAAACACCTCTCATAAAAATTTATTCATTTCAATAAATAAAGGTTAAAAAGTGTCTCCCAGTGTCCATAAAGCCATATACAGCCCAATTTCTAGCAGTAAAAAAGCCAGTGGAGGTTAGCTGTAAAGACTATATATTCTCAGAGGTGGGGAAAACTGAAAGATAAAATGTCGAAGATTTTACAAGGGCTGTCTTAATTAGTGGTGGCTAGTACATCCCATACAGAAAAGGACACAGTCTAGGTGGTTCCTGAGATAATGATGGGTTGTCAGACATGCTCTATTTCGTATCAGTGAATGCACGGACATTTTTCCTTTAAATATATTTTGTTAAGATAATGTAAACCTCTCTGAAGAGGAGTGCAGTGACACAGTGCAGACTGTGGAACCGTATTGTGAGGAAAGCACATATCCTGCTTTGCTGAGTGTAAGGTTTGGGCTCCTAGGATATTTTCTCATAGAGCTGGACTTCTCTTTAGACTTAGTGGTACCCTTTTTTTTTAGAAGTAGAATAAAATCATTAATGTTGGAAAAGACCTCTAAGATCATCCAGTTCAATTGTCTGCTTCTGTTTGTTTGCTGAGGTCTAGAAAGAAACATAAGGAAACCTAACCTTTCCATCAGAAAATCAGCAAAATATAAGACATGAAACCACCTGTTTATCAGACTGCAAGGTATCTTTAGCTCTATAGGGGAGGCTCTTTCCATAATAGCTAATTTGCATGTAAATAACTCCAAAATTTAATTTCTCAATCATAGAAGGGGAGACTAACAAAAAAAGCTACATGTTTGGGGTTTTTTTTCTTACATGGAATTTGTTCTTGAGAGCTGGGAGTGCTTCTCTCCTCTACCTCCTTACTGTTACTTTGGCCATGATTGCTTGTTCACAGGAACATATGCTTTTTAAAGATTGCCACCAACACAGTGGATAATAAAGGCCAAAGGTCCTTTATGTAAGAGTCAGCTCTCTAACACACATAGTGCTTAACAATACATCATGTTTGTCTATAGTATGAGTACCAAAATAGGTGCTAATATGTCCATGCATGGGACATATTTATGCTGCAAACAGAAGGTTTACATGACAGTTTTTTTTCATTACAATCCTAAAAAGTCTTTCTTGTTCTTGAATATAGGTAGTTGTGGACAGTGTTGCTTGCTCTCACTTGGTTCACCTATTTGCCTGTCAGACATTTTTCTCCTCTAAGGGCAAAACAACTAATATTGTTTAGATTTTTGAAAAGAGGAAGAGCAGAAGGATCAGGAAGTTAAAAAGCAATCTGACAGCAAATAAAGTGATGGAAGGGCTGGGGAAGAACACTTCATCTATTCAAGTTCAGTCTCATTCTTGCTGTCACCACAGCCACAAGCATAGGCACTACATATTCTAAGGAGCTATATGCAGAATGAATGTAGAATCCATGTTACTGGAGTCACCAAATTTCAAGAAGGCCATAGGTAATGCGTCGGCAGTTAGTACCATTTAGCAAGGTTTGATGATCAAAGGCGCTGTTCTGTTTGCTGCAGCAGGGTTTGTGCTATATGGACCATGATCAAAGCTTTTTAGCAGTATATGAAACTGTACCCATAAGGTATATGAAAAAGTAAGGGATTTCTCTGCCTTGAAAGCGAGAGGAAGATGGCCAGGTGCAGTGCTTTGTTTAATAACTTAAATGCTTGTCAGAATGTGTCAAAGTGCCCGTTATGTCCAGAGTCATCTTGGATTGGGGTGTATTGATCATTTGTAATTGTCAAACTATTTTTTAGCCATAATCTTATATTCCATATAGAACTATAAAAAATGTGAGAATATAAAATAAAATAATAAACCAAACCCTCCCATTGCTGCTATCTCTTCTAGCTTTCTTCCTTCTAAAAAATCCTCAGTAATAATAATTTTTCTTGGGAGAGCTGGCTACTTCTGTTCTTCTGTTGAGGACAACCTTATAGTATTTTGGTTAATACTTCTGTCAAATCTCTCTGCTTTGCAATGTGCAAAAGTAATAATGTGTAAAAGCAGCTGTGGTCTCTTCTTCTTGCATGGCCAGTTTATTATACTGTGTATGTATCATCTTGGTTGCTGCTCTTTGAGGACTGTTTCACAAGCTGGATTTTCAACAGTCAGATCACCCAATATGCTGTTTATTGGATCATTATGTCTGCCCAATTTTTCATGCAACATTAAACTGACTGACTCAGTTTATGTGGTGCTTCCAGATTTTTTACTTTTGTTTCCAGAGCACTATATTCATCAAGTCACTGTTTTTCTCTCAGCATAACAAAGGTCCTAATTCAGTCCTTCAGACCTCCTACTAAGTTCACAGGGAACTATTATTTCCAAATTTTTAGAGACCTCTTTTTGCTACTTTATTTTACAGTGGACTTTTCATAATAAGGAGTTACCTAAATCTCACTTTTCAGTATGGGAATATGTGGAAGACGACATTAAGATCAAGAGAACCATACCATGACTTGAAAGAAAAGGAGAGTAGAAGGATCAGGAAGTTAAAAAATGAACTGACAGCAAATATAATGATGGCAGGGCTGGGGAAAAGCACTTCATCTATTAAAGTTCATGTTAAAGCTTTCAAAATTATAAAGAGATCTTACAGTGAGATCTTTCAGAATCTCAGGGTCATCCTTTGCTTTCATTCCTCATCAGACTTCTTATACTTCTGTTACTTCTCCCTCTTTTCCTTGCACTTGTGTTTTCTGCACTCATCTCTTGTGTCCCAGATGGAATAGCCTACTCTTCTCCCCAAAAAACCTTTTGGCTGCCAAGTTCACATCTTTCGAATTCCTCCCTAAAACCTACTTCATCAGGGAATTTTCACTTTTTATCCAAGCCAGATGCCTTTCTTGCTTTGAATATTTTTTCCATATCTTTTCTTGTTTGTCTTAAGACCTGCATACCTGGTAGTCAAGGATTACCAGTAATTTTCTTTCTTGAAACACAATGAGAATTCCTTACAAATTCACTATTTTGACTGAAATAGCCTAAGGGTCCCTCTATCCTTCTGTTGCCATTCAAAAGCTTCCTCTCTCTTAAATAAAATAGTGTGTTGGAGGCAGGGAACTGTGCAGAGATCACCTCACTACTGGCAAGACAATGGCCCTAAGAACTCCAAGTTTCTAGAGCTTGCTTTTCTGTGTGGTATAAAATTGCTTGAAACAGATAACTTTCCAATAAGACTGCAAAATCATGTCCTTGGTCATACTTCCATGAATATTAAAGGTGTGCCTTTAATAGTGTTAAGGGGATATAAACAGAGTTTAGTAGAAAAAGAAATACTCCCACTTAAATCTGATGGAATGTTACTCTACATTATTTACCTAGACAGCCATTGCCTTCAAGAACTATATGAAAAATATCATAGTTTCAAAAATAAAATAAAAATGTAATAACTGCTGCTGACACTAGCAGTCAGTTTTCAGGGGCCTTGAAAGGACATGCAACAAGCTCACTTCTCTCATTAAATTTCATCCTCTGTGAAATACTGACTACAACTTCACTAACATTATAAGCAATATTTACATAGAGATCAATTACTGCTCTTCTTGTGTTTCTTTCCAGTAAATTTCAATGGTGCTGTTTTGGCATGTAATGGGAGTAACAGGATAATGATTCAATCTCACAAAGAAAGGGCCTCCTTAATCACCTGTGTAATATTTGCATAACTTAAGTCCTCGTTTCGGATCACAAGTCACCGTACCCATGTACAGATGTAATTCAAAGGCATAGCGAAGACATTTCACAATCAGATGGAGGCTCTAATACTATGAACATAGTTACAAACACACCTAATTTTGAAAGGACATTTCTTTTATTCACAGAGTGATTATTACTAATGGTGTGTGCATTTTTGAGAGAAATCCACTCCTGACTTTTGAGGCAGCAAACTGGCAGTTGAGGAACAAATGGGACCATATTCTTCTTTTTTTCTGGCTTGGACGTCGTCATGCACTGTGAACTAACATGCTCATGTAAGTCAAACTTGACTACTAAATTTATTGAGCCCTTGTTTGCCTCCTTCAAACATAAGTCAAGTGTTTAAGAGAAACACACACATACTGAATTCCTTAAACTTAGTAGATGCCAAAGGGCGTATCTCTTTATACTGGCATCTCATGGGAACAATTTCTGTGTGTTGTCAGATCGATCCAAACCTGTACTTGGCTCTGATGAAAACTTGGGGTGTTTAACCTCAGCTGACTGATCATCTTTGCCTCTCTCCCTTTCTCCTTCTCTCTTTCTCCTGCCTTGCCCCGCTTGCCCCCCAAATGTAATATACACATGAAAACACTTCTCTGACTCAAGGCATTTGAAACATGAGAACTTGAAGTCACTGCTGGATGTTACGTTTTGATCACATTGAAAAATCAAAATTGACAGAACGAGACTACTGCCAGCTTTCTTTTACCCATCAAGACTGTCAAACAAGAACTAAAATATATATTTACAATATTGTTGGGAACAGTATTAAAATATTTCAGACATTCTAAGGAGAAAATACATATATGCATACAAGGGTTGAGTTGGTCCTTCTCCTATACCCCTCTATTATGCTGCGTTTTCCCTTTCCTTGCGCTGTATTTTCCCTTTCCTTGCGCTGTATTTCAAAGTCATTCTTTGCTTGGCCTTGCAGTTGCCCTGGCCTGGATTTGCAGGCCTGTGCTGCCAAAAGACACAGTGAGGAGAAGGGAACCAACTGCCTGCATAGCACACATCCAGAGGGGAGTTTTTGCAGACTAGCCCTAGTCTGCTTCTAAGACCTGAATGGTTGGAGTGGTTGAACCATACCAGAAACACACCATGTGTGAGCCTTCTGGCTTAATGTCACCAAAAAGGAACACCCTTTTGCTCTCTTTTATCCTTCCTCCACGTAAAGAAGTGCGGAAGACCAGGAATATCAGAATTGCCCTCCTGATTGAATACAAAATGCAAATGTAGGCTTAATGTAATTTGGCTTATTTATCCTCCTTTGAGACTTCTGCTCTTGAATGCAAAAGCGGAATTTGGATGGTAGAGATTTTTGAAGACCCACAACAACTCTACAAATGGATTTTAATTTCTTTTAAAATATAAAATCTCTCATTGTATCTATGTTTTCACTAACACTGTTCATTGCCACTTTTAAAGACTTCTAGAGAGTTTTTCTTTTCTTATCTGCAGTTCATTTTTTAATAATTTTTTTCTTTTGCCTTTATTTGGCATTCATTTTTATTTCTCTGCTTTCTTCTGTCTACTATCCTTTGAAGAAAAATCTCTGCTAATTATTTCACAGTACGCTATTACTTTTGATTCACTCTTCCTTCTTTTCCTTCTACTAGTCTTTTGTTTCTTATATGGGGCCAGAATTCAATTTGAAAATTATGTCTAATGAAGTTCTTTTAGAGGCATAAATATGGGATTTGGAATGGATACCTTTCAAGAACAGATAATATAGGGGCTGTGGAGAGAAATACCTATGCCACAAATTTTATGCCCAGTTCTTCATGGAAAAAGGCATCCTTAGACTAATAGGGTGAAAATCTGATCTGTATTTTAACTATCTTATTAAAAATAAAAATAATTAAAAAGTGTCCAGTGTATCCAAACAAACAGAATCCTCTTTCCTTTCAATACTGTGCAAATTCTCCTACT